>VZQC01008455.1:1487377-1646107 GCA_009823505.1 Rhizomys pruinosus | reverse complement strand
AAAACTGCTCCAAGCTCCACAGCAACGGATCTTTAGGCATTCAATGATCTTCCCAGCCCAAAGTTCCAAATGCCTCCACAATCCTTCCCCAAAACACCAAGGTAAGGTCTGTCACAGCAATACCCCACTCTGCTGGTACCAATTTCTGTTGTAGTTTGTCTTCCATTGCTGTGACAAAACACTCTGACCGACACCAACTTGGGGAGGAAAGGGTTTATTCAGCTTACATCTCCTGGGTCATAGTTCATCACTTAGGGAGCCCAAGGCAGGAACTCAGGGCAAGAACCTGGAGGCAGGAGCTGAAGCACAGGCTATGGAGGAATGCTGTTCACTGGTTTGCTCCCCTGGCCCATGCCCAGCCTGCCCTCTTATACCTTACACAACAACCTGCCCAGGGTGGCACCAACTCATTGCGGGCTGGGCCCTCCCACATTGCCCGACAATCAAGACAATACTCCACAGATGTGGCCACAGGCCAGTCCAATGGAGCCAATTCCCCAATTGAGGCTCCCTCAACTCAGGTGTGTCAAGTTGACACTAAAGCTATCCAGCACAACCAGTAAGTAAATATAGGCAGTAAACATAAGGAGTATCCATATAAATCCTATTGA
Organism: Rhizomys pruinosus; assembly: GCA_009823505.1. NCBI lineage: Eukaryota > Metazoa > Chordata > Mammalia > Rodentia > Spalacidae > Rhizomys > Rhizomys pruinosus. Next base: position 1,645,496 of record VZQC01008455.1, on the reverse strand, counting down.
CAAACATCTGAGTCCAGTTCTTGTACAACCCAGGGTTCCCAAGTCCAGTTGAAGAGGTTTGCTTACACAAAAATGCCGACCAAATAAAAATCCAGTCCATTTTTGCTGTGATCTCACAATTCATCCCCCTTCCTCGGACCTTGCAATCTGATGCATGAACCTCTTCTGTTAGAGTCCCTGGGCTTTGGAGGGGAGGGTGAGAGAGAGTGAGAGATAGAAAGATCCATGTTTTTCTCTGAGGTGATACATCAAACTCTTGAGTCTGTTTAAGTTCTGTTTGTCATGGACTGGTGGCTCATTTAGAAGTCTCCTTTCAATTCTAGTAATAAAATACAAATAGTAACAAATATTAACCATTACAAGTTACAAGCGTAACTTGTAATGGTTAATATAATAAGTTACGCTTGTAACTTGTAATGGTTAATATAACAAGTTACGCTTGTAACTTGTAATGGTTAATATTTGTTACTATTTGTATTTTAAGCACAAACACTTATGCTTGGATGGTATCTTGGTTGAGGCATTCTAGCTCTTTGACAAAGGGATGGCGATGGCTTTCTACCGTGGCCTATAAAGTCTAGTGGACTGTTTAATCTTTGCTTTTCCACTGACCTCTACAGTTCTAGAAAAGAATAGGCAGCGGTAACCCATGGAGTGAAGGAAGGATGGAGCTACCTAGGGTGGAGAGAAAAGCCTTCTGAGGAACTGACTTCTATGCTTGAAACCTGAGTTATTCCCAGCAGAGATGTTGTAGGAGCTTTGCACACAGAGATGAGACACCCAGGTTTTCCCTCCAGGAAGCAGGCTTGCTAGTGCCAGCACTGACTCTGAGGATTCCCATCTGAAATCTGAGCCCTGAGCACAGCAGAACTTAACCTTTCATACCTCCCGTTAGTTCCCTGTGCAGTTTAGACTCTGTCTCCCATATATGGTAACATATACTGTGATTGGCTGTTCCATGCTATAGGGTCATGACAGGGTGTGTACATACTCTCGGACATGGATCTGCTGTATTTCCTCCCCTTTGGCCTGGGAGGGCCCCTAGCAAAGGTTTTAGAATAAGAGCAGAACTAACATGATCTGAAACTGAGAGCTGAAGAGTAGAGGCAAGCCTAACTGTATTACTTCTCTTGTTACTGCAACGAAACACCTGAAAGTAGAAACTTAAGGGAGGAAAAGTTTGTTTTGACAGACATTTTGAGAGTACACTCCATTATGTCGGACATGGTGGTGGGAGGCAGCTGGTCACATCGCACTCACAGTCAGGAAGCAGAGCGAGATGCATGCTGGTGCTCAGCTCACTTTCTCCTTTGATTCAGCCCAGAAGCCCAGCCCATGGGATGGCACCACCCACATTTAGGTGGGTCTCCTCACCTCAATCTAGAAACTGCTTCATGCCCGGAAGTTCATCTTGTAAGTGATTCTAGATCTCGTGAACTTCATAATCAACAGTAACCATCACAGTGACCTTGCAGAGTTTTACAGGCAACCAAAGAAATTAGGGGCTTTCCTTAAGTGCAGTGTCAAGTGGGCTGTGTTGTCCTCTCATGAATGTATTAAATCTCAGAGCCTTCTGTGATTTACCAGGACTGTCTTTTCCAATCATACTGATAAATAAGCTGAGACACAGAGAAATTAAGTTGAGCAACTTGCTACTGATTGAAATCTGGGTGAAAATGTACTTTGAGATGACTAGAATTTGGCCCCCAAGCCAGGGTCTTCAGTGGGTTGGGCTATCATCTACTCTTCAATGTGGTGATAAGTAAAGATGGCATCTTAGAGCTCAGAATACAATGTTGCAAACTTCAATCATGTTGTTTAGAACAGAGATCCCCTAAAATGTGGTAACAAAGTGTTAATTCATTCCAGGCAGACCCAAAAAGCCTATGGCTTTGATTTCTAATTGTCTGAAATGCCTTTCTAATCTAATGTAATCCATAATGTTAATGATCCAGAAACTTCTGGATAGGGAGAGAGATTTTACAGAGACTCAGAGAGATAGAGAACAGCCTTTCACCTGCATTTCTGTATGCACTAAGATCTGTTTTCAAAATGATTGTCTTCCATTCCAGCTGGTAAACAGATGTTGGTATTATTATCATTATCAGCATTATTATTATTATTATTTGTCATTATATCCTAAAAATAGTAGAATTATGGGACAGCAAGCTAAGACGATGGAGGAAGAGACATCACAAGGAAGCCTGGCTTCTTGGAATGGGTAGGGTCTGCTATCGGGTCTGGGCTGAGCTCAGATCCACTGAAGGGGCCTAGTGCAGATGGGGGATTCTGGGAAGGCCTTAACTGAACCTCTTTAGAATTTGTTTTCATGGAATTCTGGGATCTGTGGGTTACCTGTATATGTGCCAGTTAGAAGACAAGCTCCTTCAGACATGGGAAGGGAAAACCTAGCTTTCTGGGGAGGATCAGAGGGAAGAGGCAGGGGGGGAGGGGGCTGCTTTCTTTATGTCCTCATCGCCCAGCAGAGCACCTGGAATGCTGCTGACCCTTCAGATGGGACACAGCCATAGACACAGTGGAGTAATTTGCTGAGCTCTGCCAGCTTTTCTCTGGGTGGCCTTGATAAAGCCCATGTCTCCCATGTCCAAAGTGGGCAGGACAGGGACAGGTCTATCTGGGGGAGCAAGGACAGTGACCCACCCTGTGGACACAAAGCCCTAATCATGTCAGAAAGGGCATGATCATTTGGAAGCTGTTTCTGTTGATATGTTCCAGAAGGCCCAGGCTTTATGTGTTCTGATTGGCGAAAAGTACAGTTCTCACACTAACAGTTCTGTGTAACAATGAGACTATATGTGTTCCTTCCCATGGGATTCAGAGAGCTATTTTCAATTTTGATGAAAAAACCCCCACCCATCAACATTCAATATTCCTTTCCACATTGTATTAGCATGTGTAAAAAATATCAAATATAGCTCTCCACTGGTTTAGGACAAAAATGTCAACAATGTTATTTATGCATTGTAATGTCTCCTTTTTTGTCCCCAGTCTCAACAATGGAAATCCCCCCCCCCTTTTTCCTTATTTAGTATTTGTCTACTTTACATCCTGAAGAGCCATTTCTCTAAAGAGACCTTGGGAGTCCTCTTTATCCTCTGTAGTTGGGTATGGGTGGGCCACACGAGGGACTTGTGGGCCATCCTGGAGGGCTGGCCCATGGTGGCTTCCTCAAGCCAGATGCTTCTAAGACTTGAGGTTTCTCAGCTTCTTCTTCAGCTCAAATGGCTACAGTTTTTAGGGGACTGTTTGTTAGTGGACACCACACGTTCCCAGAAATGCCTGTGAAGCCGAGGCGAGAGTGGCTCTCCTGGTGGGGAAAGGGGGTTTCTTACATCCATTCTCTGACAATGAATATGAAACTCCTTCATCTTGAGCGAGCATCAAAAACAAATGTCCTGTAGTGAAGATGCTGTCTTAGGACCTCCCAGCCTGCTTCCCTCAACTCCCGCTCCCTGCCCCACCCTTTTTTGAGAAGGAATCTTAGGTAGCCCAGGCTGGCCTCAAATTCAGGATGCATCTGAAGATGTCCTTGCACTTCTGATCCTCTTAAGTCTACCCCAGAGTGCTAGAATCACAGACATGCATCATGCATCATCACCATGCCAGTTTATGCAGTACTGTGGATTCAACCCAAGGCTTCAGAGTAAGGCAAGCCCTCTAGGAACTAAGCAATCGTCAGCCTCTCTTTTCTTTTAAATTAATTAAATCTGTCCTTTGACAATTCCATACCTGTATACAGGGCATTCTGACTGTTCTTACCACACCCTCTTTAACTTTCCTTCCTCCCCTTCTACCCTACCTCTTCCCTACTAATCTTTTCCTCAAATACCTGTCTTTAATTTTATTTGTGTTCCTCTGTGGGGCCGTCTGTGTAGCTATGAGATGGCCCCACAGGGGAACTATTAATCAATGAGCAGGTGACAGAAGATAGTGGCTCCCCTCTCCCAGAGTCTATCAAGACCTAATCATTCATTAGTATGCAGTAGGGTCCCATGGGCACCTCCTCCATATATGACTGACTGTCAGGCAGGCCCTGTTTTGTGCACAGCTGTAGCTGCTGTGAGTTCATGATTCCATTGATTGTGTCGTGTCTAGAGGATGAGATTTCACTACATGTCCCTTGTCTTCCAGCTCTGTCCATCCATCGAGCACGGTGTTCGAGAGCCTTAGGGAGGGTAGCATGGATGACTTGTTAGGACCGAGTCATCATTCTTCACTTATTCTTAACACATTGGGCAGCCATGAGTCTCTGCATTCATCATGGTTCACTGCAAAGAGTGGCTTCTCTGATAAGGGCTGAAAGGAGCCTTTTTGCTAAACATAGATGTTTAGAAGGCACATTGAGGCTGTGGCAATTTAGCTAAGCATTAGTAGTAATTTCCCCCATAGCACCTATGATGTCTCAATGTATTTTTTAAAAACCAGGTTCATAGTATTAGGCATGGGTTTCCTTCTGTAGGGCAGGCCTCAAATTCAAGCTCAGAGTGGTTGGTTACTCCCATAACAGTCATACCACTATTGCACACATGGGAACATCTTCCTGATAGATTTGTCTTGTAGTTCATAGAGTTTGCTTCTGGGTAAGACTGGGTGATACCCTTTTTGTCCCTCAGCAGCCTATCCAGCACCTTCTGGTACTTTGAAAACTAGCCAACTGAGGAGAGTTTTTGAGCTCAAGTCTCTCTTGATTTCTCTATATTTTTAAACCAAGATCTATGGTGTCTTCAGCAATAAAATCTTGTCATCTAGTTCTTAGGCTCAACTGAGTGGAGAGGCAAAAGCATGTATTGTTTGGGGGTCCTCTGGGGCCTCCCTGACCAACAACTCCAGTGGAGGTATCCCATACCAGCACTGGGATTTTTTGTTTGTTCTAGTCATGGAGGGTATCTCCCATCAAACTTTCTTTTTCTCAATTAGGAGATCCTCCCCTTCACTTTGGTGTGAATCTACTTTAAGGAGCTTACCTGGAGGTACCAGTGGGTTTGTATAGCAGGGATGCTGTGATAGAGAGCCTGGACCCCAGAGGCAAAGATCATCTGGTTTCCTTCATACTCGACCCATGAGGGGACAGTAGAAGTTTTATATGTTACTGGAAATTAGACACAGTTGTTTGAGGCTGGGGAACACCCAATCTTGATCAAACTATGATTTTACTGGTGTAAGCAGGGCAGCTGAGCTCTGAGGAGGGCAGAGCGAAGCCAGAATAAGACAGTTCAATGATGCAGGGAAGAGGGGCAGAGAGGAAATTTCCACCACCCAGATGGAAGAGTTAATGAAGGGAATGGAATGTCTCTTGAGAGATCTTAAGGGTAACGGTAGAAATGAAGATGAAGAAGAGGTGAAACTGCCTACAGATAAGTATTGGTTGGCAGGTATCCACCCCTCGCTTTAATCTCAACTCTGCCACTTACACGGATCTTGAACCCGAAGCTCTGAATCTATGTTCTTGTCTGTCCCAGAGAGCCAATAATGCTGTTACTGGGATCTCACTCTGGATGCCCCTTGGCTCCAGAGCGAAATCCCTGTGATCTCCATTGAAAGAACTCAGGCGAGACACACAGAGCAAATGCAGAACGCAGGCAGAGTTTATTACGGAGTAAAGTGGGGCCCCCAGGAGTGATGGACAGAGATGCCAGTGCTCCCGTTGGAATTCAGAGTGAGAAGGAAAGTGGAGTTGGGAAAGTAGCCAATGCCAGACCCTCAACAGCACTCACTGTGCTTGTCCCAGGACAGCAGGTGTCGGAGGCCCTCCCACGGGATGGAGGCCACTGCAGTGTGAGTGGAGGGAGGTGGAGATCATCACAGGGCTGGGGTCTGGGAAACCAGGGCAGCAGTCTCCAGCCTACGCGTCGTCTCCAGCCTACGCGTCTCCAGCCTACGCTGCCGCCTCCAGCAGAACAGGCAATCTCGAGCATCAGGTTCCCCCCTCTGCTCCGAGAGTGGTCAGTCCAGGTGTGATTGATTGATAATGTTAGGAGCAGCTGCCTCAGAGCCAGATAGGGGTCAGCAGCAGTTTTGGAGGATTTTTGGTTCTCAATTAACACCAACTTACATTTTAGCCAGATTTTATACTTCCTTTGTGGTTTCTCTGAGATAGGATTTTGCCAGGTATCCCCAGCTGGTCTAGAAGCCACTGCGTAGAATAGGCTGGCCTTGAACTTGTGACCAGAGGACCTTCAGCCTCTGGCTCTAGAGTGAAGATTACCACCATGTATCACCATAGTTGGTTAATTTTTACACTGTTTTTACAGACAGCTTTCTAGAGGGGTGTTTTCTTGCCCCAGTGGTTGTCAGGCCTGTTTATATCAACTGAGAGAAGGGCCTATGGTAGGGAAAGCATGAGCTACATGGCCGTCTTAGGTAGGGCTCCTGGGACCAAGTTCAGATAGTTGTTAATGAATAACCTTTGGGTTATTGAGGTTAATGAATAACCTTTGGGGAATTTCAGGATGCCAAATCTCTTAGAGCCACAGATATGACTCAGGTTCAATTCCTTTGGCTAGTGACTAGAGTCCTCTACAGTTACAGACCTTGGTTTTACAAGCTGTTATGAGGGATGGCTTTGGCCTTGTGTAGCTGTTTTTCCTAACTGAAAAACATTCTTTCCCAGAGAGGAGAGAAGCCAGTTAAGACTCAGGAAGTAAACAAACTCACAGGGAGCTCCAGGGTTCAGCTTTCTCCAGGACTTGCATGGGATTTTCAGTGAGGCAGCCCTGTTTGAGTCAACCATGTTCCTGGAAGTAACCCTTCTCCCATTCTCTGTAAATAAGACCAGAAAAACCGATTGTGCACCATCAGGTTAGACTCTGGTGGAATCCATCTACTGTTGGTGCCCTGTCTGGAGTGAATAGATGTTTGTTCACGTTTCCTCAGGGAAGTCACACAGCAGCCTTTACCAACCTCTAAGGCTGATAATAACTAGATTGTTACTTAATAGTGGCTCTTTGGGCCACTGTAAGGAGATGAGGAGGGGTGGTGAAGCTCGGATGGAAGCACCCTCTCTGGCACTGCTGGGGGGAGCATGTGTCTAAGGGCACCCATGCTAGTCAGAAGAGAATGTTGGATCCTTTGGAACTGGAGTTAAGGACAGTCATTAGCTGTCATGTGGGTACTGGGCATTGAAGCCGGATCCCCTTCAAGAGCAGCCAGTGCTCTTAACCACTGAGCCATCTCTCCAGCCCTTGGTGGGATTTTTGAGCTCAGGTTTCTGCTTTAACTCAGTGGAGCAAGACAGTGCTAAACCGTTTACTGCACAGCATCAGGCTTTGTAATACCACAAGTCCTGCAACATCTTGGAGCAGCTTTGAAATGCATGAGGAGATGAGAGAGAGTGGAGGTGGCTGCCCCTCCTCACCTGTAATGAGACTGCAGCTGGTACTGGCATCCCACTTGCTCAGACCTTGGCATGGTTCGTGCTCACTGATGCTTGCACGTTGCCCCAGGAATGGCTGCTTTTGAGCATCAGGAAGACACTATGGAGCTCCATGGAGCTGTGTTCTTTGGGACAAAGTGCTAGTTTATTCTGCCACCCTTCTTTGGCCAGCCTCTGCAGACAGTGGCATGTTAGTTCCATATGGTTGAACACTGTCTGGCTCAGGTGGGCTACCAAAGGATTGCCCACTGGGCCCTTGCTGTTCTGTCATGGAGGAACAATCAAACGCAAACATGAGAGTCCGTTTCCAGCTATTAAGGAGTGAAGCCCTCAGGGTGTTGGGTGATTGCAAGAGTGGAATCTGGCTTGGGGTTTCGTATGTGCTAATGATCCTCTAAAAAAGGAACTTAATTACACCTTGAAATTGAACGATTCCTTTATTCTCTTGAGCAGAACTCGCTGGACTTGGGAAGCCCCTGGCATTCACTGTTGGGTCTACTTCTGCCAATGCTGTTTGCATTACATTCCAGAAAGCTTTTCCAGGGTTGAACTACTGAAAATGGACTACTGTTTGCATTACCACTCTGAGTCTGGTCCTTAGGCACAATAGAGAAACCACACCAAGGACTGGCCAGGTCATTTCAGGTGGTCTTGGTTCACCATCCCCACCTCCATTTCAGCTCTTCATATCTGTAGGTTCTGCATTCATAAATTCAATCCACTGTGTAACAAACATACATGGAAAATAGTATGTCTTCACTAAACATGCACATCTTGTTTTCTTGCCCTTATTCAGTGGTTTATGAGAGTTTATATTGCATCAAGCATCATCAATCACCTGGAGAGGATCTGAAGCATGAGGGAGGAGGGCAGGGGTGGTAAGCGGATGCTGTATCACTGCACGTGAGGACTTGCACATCCACGGATTCGGGTATTAATAGGGCGGTCCTGAAACCAATCCCACAGGCACAGAGGTGAAGCTGTAGCTTCCAGGGGGAAGGAAGGTGAGTCTTCATTTCTCCTTCTCTGCCTTGCTTCTCTTTCCCTGTCAAGTTTCTCTTCCTCTGTTATGACAACAACAAAAAGGGAGGCTAAAGAGGTCTACCCTGATTGATGTGCACCCCAACAACTAGACCTGTTTCTGTGTTCATGGACAGAAGTGGGGGTTCAATCCCTACACCAAAATGGGCACCTAAATGCCAAAGGTACAGCACAGTAGGACAGCAGTGAGAATTCCAGAAGGGGATTACCTGAACCCAAGTAAACCGCAAGCCCCTGGCAAGATGTGCCCACTTTTACAATAGTGGCAATGAATGTTATGGGAGTAAACAACCACTTTCCAATGGAATTTAAGGGCCACTTCACAAGATGCAGTCCATACCTGGAACAGTGCCCAGAATTTGTAGCCAAGACAGGTCACAGGCTACAGGACAGGACCTACCACAATTATCCCACTAAATGGTCGTAGTGTTAAACCCACTCAGTAGACCCTAAAAAAAGCATAATAGAAGATGTCAAGTCTGGGGAGGGTAGGTCTGAGAGGAACGAGGCTTTGAAGGAGGGGGTAGGAATATGATCAAAATACATTGTAAGAAATTCTTAAAGTACAGGTTTCTCAATAAAAATATTATTTAAAAAATCAATAAAAGTATTATTTTTAAAATCCATAGGCCCCCAAAGAGTCAGGAGCTTTCCAACTCTGGGAGCCCCCTCTCTACCTGAGGAGTCTGTCAATACTCATCAATAAAGTTTCGCTTGGCACTGAGCCATTTTCTTGTCTTTTAATTCAACTGACAGAGAAAAAGAACCCACATGCTACCTGGTATCAAAGGAACTTCTGCATGTACTAAAATGGCACATAGTAGGTGTTCAGTAAATAAGTTTTGGGGAAAAAAGACTGATTAAAGTAAAAGCAAATAGCCCAATGCCAAGGTAGTGATGAAACGTGTCAGTTAAATTTGACTTTCTCTTTTGTGGGGCCTTGGATCCCCTGGCCAACATCCCCCTGGTAGAACAATCCATTGCTGATGTCAGAGCTCCTGCATTAATATACTTTGCCTAAGTGCATAGCCTAAGGACTTTAGTATTATATTTGGTTCTGAACAGAGTATAATCCTTTTCACAGTTCTTATGTCTATTAGTCAATTAAAGAAGGCATTTTTACCGGTTTTATAAGAGATTACCTCTATAATAGTTGTCTCCAATTTACAGTTGGAGAAGCACCTCATATCGTCATATTTCTCCTTGTCTATGGGGGGGAAGGGCAAGAAAGTCTCTCACATCAAAAACTTTGTGGCCCCTAGAAGGTATAGTTTCATTAGGACTCATTAAATAGTGGTTACATGTAGGATCCAAAGAAGGGTTCGATGTTTATGGCAATCTGAGGCTTTTCTTTCCTTTCAATGTTCAGACGGGTAACCTTTCAGTTGCCCACTTTTGTACATCCTACTCAATGAAAGCTGACTTCTCTTTCTCAGCCATAAGTGGTGACATTTTCCTGGGAACAAACAATCTTTCCTCCCGTGGGTTAGTTTTAAAATTTGAATTGCAAGGTTTTTGACGAAAAGGTTTCTGTCTGTCTGTATCCCCCCCCCTTTTTTTAAACGCATGAGTCTCCCAGAAGACAGTTTGTATATACATAACTATAGGTGAAATGCAAGGCACAGATTTCATCAAATTCACCCTTGCCCTAAGTTGGGATACCTGCAGGAGGAGAGGCGATAAAACCCTGCTGCGAAGACCTGACGTTAACGGGAGGGATGTATTGAGACCGCACATGCAAGTGTACAGAGGCCTCTGGAATGCCAGAGAGTGTTACAAAGGCCACTAAACCAATAAAGCAAATACGGGTCTCCTGAGTCAACAAGACTCCACCGTCAGCACCAGCTACACCTACCTGCCTGGAAATACTGTGCCAGTGGAGGCAGCCATGTGCCTGTATATCCCCAATCTATTGGCTTTGGCTCTCTCCTTGGAGGAATAACCCATGGCTGATGCACAAGCTTACATCCTTTACCGGTTAGGAGATGTTATAAGCCACAGTAACCCTGTCATATTTAACAGGGGGGAAAAATGTAATCATGGATTAACATATCATCCAAACATATGTGTCTATGCCAAAGTAATCTACCATAACTATTAGTGCTGTTAAATACCTATATCTAACTGCTTGTGCTCATAGTAGGATCCGAAAGGTTACCCCTGGACAAAACTGTCAGCCATGAAAGAGAAACAGCCAGAATTGGACCAGAGTCCAAGACAAAGCTCCAGAGAGAGTGGACTGTTTTACTTCTCATCCACCTGTGCCCCTTTTTCTAAGCCTAGGAACACCTGCGGAAGAGGGGGCGTGGTAGAATGTAAGGCTCGATTGGGGTGAATGGTGATCAACTATCAGCGATGTAGTCTGGACACTCATTTGATCAACTTGATTGAACAAACAACATGTCACCCCCCACTGGATGGTGGGGCTGTGGGGGTTTGGACACAACAGCCTGTAGATTGGTTTTGCACGAAGGATGCTTGTACTCATGGATTATCACTTATAGCTAAAAAAGAAAAAAAAAAAACAGAGAAAGATGCAAGACAGTTATGGCAGAATACATGATCTGGGATGGGGTGGGGGTGGGGGGGAAGGGAAAGGGAAAAATGCCTGATCTGAATTGGAAAATGATGTACGAAATGCACAAAGCATCAATAAAAAAATTAAATTAAAAAAAATATGGATACATCCTCTTCACCCATATACAGTAATTACAGAGTCTGAAAATAAGTGGTGGGTGGATTCTAGAGCCTGTTGAAAGATTTACATTATAACAACATAGTTGCTTTCAAATAAACAGAAATATAACAAAAAAATTTTTTTTGACTTTCTCGTTTAGAAAATGAGAACTGTCACAGTAGCATCTGCAGCCAAGTCCAGCCTGACACTATAGCGTAAGGTTGCAGCTGGGGTGAAGTGTGTGATGGCTGTGCAAAGAGCTCAGCAGAGCTCCTGCCTATGTTCCCTTCTGGAGCCTGTTTGCTCTAGCTATTAACACCTCGGCAGGTTTTAGAGCTTTTATTCTGTGGTTAGTTTGGAACAGGAAGTGACAACTCACAGCCTCTTGAGGCCCCTCTTGTTCTCAGGGCTCAGTTCTCCACACTCCAGCAGGCAGGGGTGCCGGAAGGGGAGAAGGGAGTGGATGGGAAAGGCAGGGAGGGACCAGAATAAGCTGAAGACCTTGGTGAGTTGCTCGGTACTTTGTAAGGCCCCAGGATCTAGATCAGCTCCAAATGGCGCTTTGTTTGGAAAGGAGGTAGAGGAAGTCCAGTCCTGCTGATGCCTGCCCGGCACAGTTGGTTTTAGAGGATAAATTGGATTTTCACCCCCCAAATGCAGAGTGAGGAGTGGATTTGACAAAGGGCCTCATTTCTACACATATCTGCAAGAACACAGGAGTGTCGCTGAGCAAACTTCATCCCAGTCAGTCCCCTCCCTGACGCTCTAAGTAGTTTCCGGCAGTCTGTGGTTGGCTCACACCTCTAATCCCAGCCCTTGGGAGGCAGAGACAGGTGGATTTCTGTGAGTTCGAGGCCAGGTTGTTCAACATGCTGAATTCTAGGCCAGCCAGGGCTGCATAGTGAGACCCTGCTTCCCTCCCCCACCTTTGCCCTCATCCTCAGAAGAGAATGGGTATGAGAATCTCTACTCCTCAACTGTGGAGCAGTCCAGCTCTTTGAGCTTCGGGGTTCCCCCATGGCCTGTGTCCATGCCACATTTTCTCGGGTTTCCACACAGGTGAGCACTGACAGGGAGCTGTATATACCACAGATTCTGTAGAAGACTTGGATAAATAAAAATGGCACTTGACTTTAAATTGAATAGTAGATGTTCCTGACTCTAGAATGTTCCTTATGCCTCCAGAATCTTACTCTGGGCTTCCTTTGGCCCCTCAGTCCTTGTGATTTCAGTCAAAAGAATTCTGACAAGAAACAGGGTGTGGTGTGGAGCCTAGGCAGAGTTTATGGCAGAACACACTCTGAAGGGGTGAGGGGGGAGAGTGGCCGGACAGACTGCTGTGCTGGCCAGGCCCAATGCTCTAGGCAAACTTTATGTAGTCCTCTTTCTAAAGTCTCTAGAACCGATAACTTTCCTGAGCAGTGTGTTTCTGTCTGAGTGACTGACAGGTCTGTTTACATTGACTCCCACAGGAGGGACAAAGGCTTGCGTTTGTTCTTTCCTGAACAGCCTCCAGCTAGGTAGTAATCCTGGGAGGATCAGTCATCTGTGAAGGGTCTTTGATCAGTTCAGAGTGTCCCAGGGCCAGAGACGCCCTCGGAACCCATTCTTCTGATCAGTACTCAGAGTCCCATAGTTTTGATACGAGTGAAAAAAACAAGGTCCCTTTTTTAGGGGGTCTTAGTTTTATTCATAAAAGAATGTAAGAATGGACTCCAACCGAAGCTTTAAGACACTCTTACTAGAGTTTAGAGAAAAACCCCTCCAGGCAGGCAATCTGTAAATCTTGGCCTCGGAAGAGTAGAATGGAGAGAAGGAGAAAAGCTATAAGGCCTGAAAGTAAGTGGTCAGTTAATTCTTGAGCTTGTTAAAGGATTCACATTATAACAGCATAGTTGCCTTCAGATTGAAAAAAAAAGAACATTAACATTGCTCAGCTCGCCTTTCAACTAGGGATTTGGTGCTTAGCACCCACAAATGAGAGATACCATTTGTCGTTTGTTCTTCTGGGACCGTGTAACTTCACTTAGCATAATGGCTTCAAGTTCCTTCCATTTACCTGCAAAGTTCATGTCATCTTTTTTTTAAGGCTGCATAGAATTCCATTGTGTAGATGTGCCACATTTTCTCTCGTATGCGTGGAGGGTATATATTCATATTTTAAAGTAATATAAATTTAAAGGGAAAAATGTGAACTCCTAGATATATTTTGGAATTAGCATACAGTTTATCTTCAAGGTTCATAATTTTGGTATAAACATACAAACACACATACACACCACACACACACAACAGTTAGAGCAATACAATAGGAGGGAGACAACAACAAAAGGACTGGATCAAAGAACTGACCGAACGTTAAATTCTCCCAAAAATAAACCTCAGCAGAGAAAAACTTAAAAAAGGAAAAGCTTGCCGGGCGTGGTGGCGCACGCCTTTAATTCCTAACACTTGGGAGGCAGAGCAGGCAGATCTTTGTGGTTCAAGGCCAGCTGGTCTTCAGAGTGAATTCCCGGACAGCTGGGGCTAAGGAGACCCTGTCTTGAAAAGACAAAAAAAAAAAAAAAAAAAGGAAAGCTATAAATCCTATGTAAAGCCTGCATGGAGGTCAGACACGTGGTGGCGGGCAGCACAGGGCAGAGGGGGGAAGTAGACTTTTTTCTTCATCCACCTGTGCCCTTTTCTAAGCCTAGGGAAACACCGCGGAAGAGGGGGAATAGTAGAATGTTAGGGCTGCGATTGGGGTGAATGGTGAAACTACAGAAATGTAGTCTGGACACTCATTTGATCAACTTGATTGAAAAAACAACCTGTCACCCCCCACTGGAAGGTGGGGCTGGGTGTTTGGGCAACAACAGCCTGCAGATAGGTTTTGCCATGAAAGGATGCTTTGTACTATGGATTATCACTTATAGCTAAAATGAAAAAAAAAAACTGAGAGAAAGATGCAGGACATTATGGCAGAATGCCTGATCTGGGATGGTGGTGGGGGTGGGGGCAGGGAAAGGGAAAATAAGCCTGAACTGAATTGGAAAAAAATGTATGAAATGCACACAGCATCAATAAAAACTAATTTTAAAAAAAAAAAAAAAAAGAAAAGGCAAAGAAAGCCCAAAGGTTGGGGCAGCCCAAAGTGTTAAGGAAATCATGGTTAGAAAAGAGTTGAGAGAAGAAAAAAGAGAGGTTACACTTTTCTGAATTGTTCACAAAAGTTGGCACATTTGTAGACAGCAATTTGTCTGGGGCCTAGTCCAGGAATTCTGCACTAGGGGGCGGAGATACTGGGCAGGAAAAGCTCACCATCTCATTAATGTGCTAGGCATTCTGCCCGCCCATCTCTTCAGCTTGACTTAAGGTGAACCTGCCCGCCTAGGGGCGGTCCTGTGACCAGGTGATCTGGAAAACTGCGAAGTCAGGGTTCCTCCCAGGACAGACTGTTACTCCCTAGACCTCCTGGTTTTTACAAGCTGCTGATGACCCTACTCCAGCTTCATCAGTTCAGCTCCCTGTCACCTCTGCATATCTGCAAGCAACAATCCTTGAGCTATGCACTGTCGGTAAGAGCTGAGCTTATAAACTGCCTCCCTCCCGAATACACAGATTCAACCAGGAGGGTTTCATGATCTGTTCGTTGAAGAAGGACAAGAAAATGTGCTCCATTCAGGATAAGACAAAAGGTCAGAGCCATCTGTCCAGAGCCCCTGGCCTTCCCTTTCTGGCCAGGAGAATGGCCTGGCCCACCTGGCTCCATCCTGTGGAAGAAGCCCTAGCCCCTGGCTGTCTGCACACAGCATGGTGTTGGTCATTAGGCAAGTCTGCTTGCTGCGTCAGACACATAAGCCCAGGCGACAGGTGGCAAGCGCAGTACGAGGGCAGAGCTGGTGCTGACCGGAAGCTATTTTCTTCTCTGCCTGCAACATCCCAGAGCAAATTAAGCCCAACTTATGGTTCCTCCTGAAAAGCAAGGGACCACCTGGTCTTGTGTGTGTTTAGATACACATGTTCATGTATACGTTTGTGCATACATGTGGACGCCAGAGTTCAACCTTGAGTTATAACTGCTTGGTTTTTTTTTAATTTTTATTTTATTATTTTTATTTTATTTTATGTGTATGAGTGTATCATTTGCATGCACCCGTGTTATGCAATGCCCACAGAGGTCAGAAGAGAGCATTGGATCCCCCTGGAACCGGAGTTATGGACAGTAGTTAGCCGCCATGTGGGTGCTAGGAACAAAACTCAGCTCTGCTGTCTCTACATTCCCCCCACCCCCCCGGGTGCTTATTTTTTGAGACAGAGTTTTTCACTGGTCTAGAGCTCACCAAGGAGGCTGGACTAGCTGACCAGGGAGACTCTCAAGGGTCTGCCTCCACAGCACCGGAATCACAAGCACAAGCCTCCATGCTGGGCTTTTCATGGGGGTTCTGGAGATGAAACTCAGGTCCTCATGCCTCAAGGACAAACATTTTACGTTGGTGTAGACACTGACGTTTGGATGGTGTGCTAATCCATGAACTATAGCTTTTCTGTAAAAGACGACAAGGTCTTACTCTGGCTTATAACTTCTCCTAACCACTAGAGGATGTAAGCTTGTGGCATCAGCCATGGGTTATTCCTCCAAGGAGAGAGCTAATAGCCAATTAGATTTGGGATATTCAGGCATGTGGCTGCCACTGCTGCGCAGCATTTCCAGGCAGGTGAGGTGTAGCTGGTGCTGATGGATGAGTCTTGCTTGACTCAAGGAGACCAATATTTGCTTTATTGATTTAGTGGCCTTTAATAACACTCTCTGGCATTCCAGAGACCAACTGTACACTTGCAAGTGTGGTCTCAATACATATTTTTCCATGCTTACACCAGGTCTTTAACAGCAGGGCCTTAGCACCTCTCTTCTTACAGGTATCCCAGGGGATCCAAGCCCCCAAAAAGGTAAAGGCTTTTTGCCTGTAAACTGGGAGACAAACATTTTACTGGATGAGCTGTCTCCCAGTACACAGATTTCTTTCCCCAGCTTTTCCTGGGGAATTCTTCCACTAAGTCCTGATCCTATAAGAATGGCCTCGACACACCATCCCAACAATCCTGTAGTGAAGACACAGTCTCTTTCTACAGAGAAAGATGCAGGTGAAGGAAGACAAGGGAGTCATCAAAGGTCACAGTTAGCAAAGGTCTCCAGACACTGCTGTGTTACCCTTCGTGAAATTGTCTCTGACTCCTTCCTGGAAGGACAGTATAGGGCACCAGCCATGACCCCCGTTTTTATTAATTAATTAATTAATTAATTAATTAATTAATTTTGAGACAGGGTCTCCCTTTAGTCCCAGCTGGCCTGGAGCTCGCTCTGTTCACCAGGCTGGCCTTGAACTCACAGAGATCCGCCTACCTCTGCCTTCCAAGTGCTAGGATTAACATTATGCTTTTAAAAATCTCACCCTATGGCTCTGANTCCATGCTTACACCAGGTCTTTAACAGCAGGGCCTTAGCACCTCTCTTCTTACAGGTATCCCAGGGGATCCAAGCCCCCAAAAAGGTAAAGGCTTTTTGCCTGTAAACTGGGAGACAAACATTTTACTGGATGAGCTGTCTCCCAGTACACAGATTTCTTTCCCCAGCTTTTCCTGGGGAATTCTTCCACTAAGTCCTGATCCTATAAGAATGGCCTCGACACACCATCCCAACAATCCTGTAGTGAAGACACAGTCTCTTTCTACAGAGAAAGATGCAGGTGAAGGAAGACAAGGGAGTCATCAAAGGTCACAGTTAGCAAAGGTCTCCAGACACTGCTGTGTTACCCTTCGTGAAATTGTCTCTGACTCCTTCCTGGAAGGACAGTATAGGGCACCAGCCATGACCCCCGTTTTTATTAATTAATTAATTAATTAATTAATTAATTTTGAGACAGGGTCTCCCTTTAGTCCCAGCTGGCCTGGAGCTCGCTCTGTTCACCAGGCTGGCCTTGAACTCACAGAGATCCGCCTACCTCTGCCTTCCAAGTGCTAGGATTAACATTATGCTTTTAAAAATCTCACCCTATGGCTCTGATGTTTTAAGGGAAATGAAGAAATCAGTCTCAGAGATCTGATCCCATCAGATCTGTGGGTCCAGCTTCCTCCCTGCAGAACAGCTACTCCGGGTGCAGCTCTGTCTCCCACACGGGGAAGTCACTGGCTGTCCAGCTCCGCAGGCTCCCTTTCTCCACTCGCCATCCTCTAGAGCCAGCTACTGTTAGCTTTAGCCCCGTACAGGCCCCTAGTCAAGGTATCCTGGCCTGCACACTGGAAATCCCCTCTCCATGGGAGAGTGACTTCTGGGATTGAACTGCTGCCCCTTCACCCTGGGACAGGGTTGTTTGGGATGTGCGACTGAGCCAGAGGCAGCTATGGGGTCATAGGGTTACAGCCTCCCTCCCTCCCCGCCCCCAACTCTGTCGTCCACCTCTCCCCTCCCAGCATGTCTGCCTGCCCCCCTCCCAGCATGTCTGCCTGCCTGGCCTGACTCCAGGATACCAGTTTGCAACCTGCTTTCTCATTTCTGGGACTTGGAGGCTTGGAGATTAGTCGAAGACTTAGATCTGGGGCTTTGATCACATGTCATCGTGTCTTTTTAAAGCAAAGTGCACATCTATACAGGTTGGGGTGCAAATAGCCTCCCCATCATACTCTTGGGCCCAGGACCTATATGGCAGGCCAGCAAGCTGGAGACTGCAACCAAAGTCCATTTTTGTAGAGCAGAAGGTTATAAATTTAGATAGAGTTTCTATTAAAAGCTGGAGTCTGAGGCTGAATTCTTTCTTTGAAAAATCTCAAGCTTTTCTCTTAAGGACTTCACCTGATTCAATGAAACCAACCACATTATGGTACCTAATCTCCTTTACTCCAAATCTACTGATAGAAATGTTAATCACCTCTGACATATCTAGAGTCTAATTTAATCAAGCAGCTAGGCTCCATAGCCCAGTCCATACATAGAATATGGGGGTCATAACACTGTGGACTAGAAGTCAGGCCTGTCCCCTCCAAGTTCTTTGTGACACATGGGAGTGACCTGGCATAGAACCTTCTAGAAAAAGTCACACAGAGCCTCCTCCATCAGCAGTATGAGTGGCTGTTCAGGGGAGGGTCCTTAAACTGACCTGTGCTCTTTGAGCTAGACTTCTTAAAATTCCCAGGCATTGGACTAGAGAGATGACTCAATGTTCGAGAGTACTTCCTGCTTTTGCAGAGGACCCTTGTTGGTATCCCAGCACCCACACCGGGCAGTTCACAACCCCCTGAAACTCCAGCTTCAGGGGATCCAACACCTTCTTCTGGCCTCCTTGGGACACACACACACACACACACACACACACACACACACACTAAAAATTTTTTTTTAAGTTAAAAAGGAAATTCCCCAGGCCTGAGAAAATGGATTTAGCAGTTCAACTAGAAGCGGAGTACCACTTGCTATCCACGTGCTGTGACATTCAGGAATCTAAGTCTCACCAGTGGTAAGCAGGTTCTGCCCAGAGCTCAGGGGTAGGGTAGTAAAGGTGGGGTCTGGTCCCTGTGTGGTTTTCATGGGGACAGCCATCAGTGTGCTCTGCTATGGGCTCTGCCTTTATGACCTTAAGCCCAGAAGAGGGGGAGGGATCAAGAAGCAACGTGCCAACTCCTGACTCTCAAGTTGCCCTACCAGAAAGATTTTTTCTCATCTGTGAAAGGTGTAAGTGAGGCACACCTTTGGGCGTGTCTGTGAGGGTGTTTCCAGAGAGTGACCCTGAGTATGGACAGTACCACCCCATAGTCTGGGGTCTTTTGACAGAATTAAAAGGAAAAGGAAAAGGAGAAAGCCAGTTAATATCCACCTTCTTGCTCGAAGCTTTCTGGCCCGCCCTGGTGTAGGTAAGTAGCCTCGGACATTTGCCCCACAAGCTGCATCCATTGTGCCCCCCACCACGATGAACCTTCAGACTACCAGCCCACAGAAACCCTCTTCACTTTAAGTTGCTTCTGTCAGATTCTTGGTTGCTTAAGCAGTGACTAATACAGAGCAGGACTGCTGGTTTCTGCCCAGGCATCGGGTGGCTGGAAGGAGCAGTTGTTCCTAGAACCTGCAAGTTCCACCCAGCACTACAATTGCAGGACCCAGGGAAAGAGAAAAATTCAGAACCAAGTATGATGTTTGAATATTGAAATGCTATAAATCATGAGGGCACACAGTTAGATAATATATGCCCATCCTCCAGCCTGGATAGATGTCCCCTGGTCAGCACACGACAGGTGGCTTTGACTTGAGAACCCCCTTTGAGATCTGAGAAGGCAGCACTGTGGGCAGAGCCAGTGTCCAGCCCTGGCCTCCAGACTGTCTCTTTTCTTTTTGTTCCTCGTTCCAAACCACACTGTTAAGGTGGTGTACGCCTTTAATCCTAGCACTTGGGAGGCAGGCGAATCTTTGTGAGTTCAAGGCCAGCATGGTCTACAGACAGAGTTCCAGGACAGCTGGGGCTACAGGGAGACCCTGTCTCGAAAAGTAAAAAAAAAAAAAAAAAAAAAAAAGAAAAAAAAGAAAAACAGTAGCGTATACCCACAGGCGGACACATCGATGTGCCTATCGCAGTTGTGTCTGAGCTTTGCAAACAGCTCCCTTAGGTCCACTGCCAGCCTAGGGACGTTCACAGCGTCAGGTGGTCTCACTTTCAGAAGATGGGCTCAGGAGACGCACCATCCCGAGTCTGGGAAGCAGGGACGGGCTGCTGGGGAACAGTCGAATTTGGGACACTCAGCATTCAGACCGAGTGCAGCATGTGGAGGAGGGCAAGCTGAGGGTGCGCTCAGCCTGTTGGCCCCATGGACCCTGTGCTTCCTGGAGCAGGAGATGGCCACGAGGGGCAGGGTCGGACTCTCTAAAATGTGGGGCTAGGGCTGGCACCCTCTTGCCTGAGGGAGCTCTTGCTCATTGCGCCCAGTTCTGTGGGTGCTGGATGAGGGGTTCCTTCTCTCACTGGGCACCAACAACTTCGTGGACGACGTTCTGTCTCTGTTTCCATGGTTATCCCTTCTTCTTTCATCAGTCTCATTTGCTTTTTTCTTTCATCTCTAATCTTGGAGATTGCCGAAACATTTTCATCCGTTTTACAAGTTCATTTGAGGGCTGGGGAGGGAGGGTCATGTCTGGTGATCACTGGCGGAAGCTGGTCTAAATTTGTTGCTACTTTACTTTTATTTCATTACTGCTTTTAAAATTTCCATCCAGTTCCCTTTGTCTTCCAAATTTTAACTCTGCCGAGTCTCTATTTATTATTCTTTTAATCTACCTTACAGAGATCAGGATCTTTCATGGTATTCAAACATCTAGCAGATTTCTAAAAATGTATTCTGCCTCTTGTGGTAAATAATTTTTCAAGGACAGAATTTTTTTTTTCTTTGTTGCACTTCCTATCGGAGTGTTTGGTTGCTTGGTCCTTTTTGAGAGAGAATAATTCCGTGATGCCAGCAGACTTCTCTAGTCCCTCTGAGGTCCCAGGATCCCCCACTCACAGACCTTGACTTGACCTGTGGCCTGAGGGGCATGGTCTCTGCTCCAGTTTCAGGTCCCCATCCTCTGAGCCAACAATGAGTTTCCGGTTCTGGAGCCCAGTTTTTACTTTACATTGTCATCTCTTGTCTATGCTCTCCTCAAGTCTGGTGAGCCCAGTGTCCAGGGGTCTGTCTGCACCTCAACTTTTCATGACGTAAGAGGACACCACAACTGTGACTCCTGACACTATTTTATTCTTGGAGCTTTAGCTTCTGAATGTTTCTAGAACATCGAATTGGAAGGGAAAGGAATCAAAGAGGTCATTATAAGCTTGGTTTATCAGGAGCTAAACACTGAACAGTAAGGTTGAGAGCGATCATGTTTCTCGTAGACCCTCTAATGCCCAAGCCAGGAGACAATGGACAGAGGGAGAATCCAAATCCTTTGAGCACCCCTTCCTTCTCCAGGATGCCTGGTCCTCTGTCCTGGGGTCAAAGGGCCAAGTATCCAGCCAGAACTGTGACATACCAAATGCCAGCTTCCTGAATTAGCTTTGTAAACCAGAGAAGTTTCTACCCTGATTTTGGCAATGGTCTTCTTTTAGCCTTAGTTTCTATTTTGTCCAGATTATTTAGTTCCAAGTGACATAAACCCCTGAAAGCTACTTTTGGGGAAAGAAAGCAGAATTAATTTGAAGGAAGTGAGCTTTGGAAAAGCCAAGTGTGACCAATGAAGCTTGGGCCTCTGGGGCTTCCTTAGGCCCACAGGAAATCAGAATATGCCAATTTACACTATGGGATGTGGCAGTATTGACTGGCAGGTGTTTGATAAGTAAAGGAAAAATGATCCTGCCCATGTCGGCAGCAGTCCTTGCAAGGTCATAGGCACCTTTTCTCGTTTATACGCAGTGCTGTTCTTTCTGCTTGGGGTCTGCAGTGTGTCCTGTTGTGGGGCTGGTGGGTGAGGGTGTGCTGGATGCCCAGTTGGATCGGAGCTCAGCTGGTCATGTCTGAAGGCTGGCCGGTGTGTTGAGGACTCCATTTCCAGCAAGTGGTGGGTGGGGGTCCATCTGGCCCAGGCTGGGGCAAAGTTTGAGAAGTGATGAGCCTGCTGCCCAGTGAAAAGGTGCCCAGTAAACTGGCCGTATCACTGCCTCTTCCACAGTGTAGGGAGGGTTTACGTGGGGGGAAGCCAGCTCAAGCCAGTGTCCTCATCTAGGAGTTTAGGAGCGCTTGCCAGAACTTTTTTGTAATGAACTTTCAGGCTGATCTTCCTGCAAACATTTCCTGTGAGAGATGTGAAACCCTGTGCCACTGCTGTTGTTCTTCAGTGTTTCCTTGGGTAGGAGCCCTGTTTTAGCCCTGTATTTGAAAGTAGAAGCCCTGTTCTAGCCCTGTATTTGGAAGTAGGAGCCCTGTTCTAACCCTGTATTTGAAAGTAGAAGCCCTGTTCTAGCCCTGTATTTGGAAGTAGGAGCCCTGTTCTAACCCGTATTTGGAAGTAGGAGCCCTATTCTAACCCTGTATTTGGAAGTAGAAGACCTGTTCTAGCCCTGTATTTGGAAGTAGAAGCCCTGTTCTAGCCCTGTATTTGGAAGTAGAAGCCCTGTTCTAACCCTGTATTTGGAAGTAGGAGCCCTGTTCTAACCCTGTATTTGGAAGTAGAAGCCCTGTTCTAGCCCTGTATTTGGAAGTAGGAGCCCTGTTCTAACCCTGTATTTGGAAGTAGAAGCCCTGTTCTAGCCCTGTATTTGGAAGTAGGAGCCCTGTTCTAGCCCTGTATTTGGAAGTAGGAGCCCTGTTCTAGCCCTGTATTTGGAAGTAGGAGCCCTGTTCTAACCCGTATTTGGAAGTAGAAGCCCTGTTCTAACCCTGTATTTGGAAGTAGGAGCCATGTTTTAACCCAATATTTGGAAGTAGGAGCCACATTTTAACCCTATATTTGGGAGTAGGAGCCACGGTTTTTTTTTTTTTTTTTGGTCTTTTCGAGACAGGGTCTCCCTGTAGCCCCAGCTGTCCTAGAACTCACTCTGTAGACCAGGCTGGCCTGAACTCACAAAGATCCACCTGCCTCTGCCTCCCAAGTGCTAGGATTAAAGGCGTGCACCACCACGCCCGGCTGCCACGTTTTAAACCTATACTTGGAAGTACCCAGCAGTTAGCTTTGTCCAGGGAAAACCACAGCTTCAGAACATATCTCAAGTCAGGTTCTGAGAGGATGGATCCTGATGGACTTTACCACTAGTGACTCAACCTCTGCCCTCTTTCTTCAAGGTGTGCCAGGGCCATCTCTGAAGTCCTACTGTCTTTACTCTTATTTGGGGGTTCCTTGTCTTTCATTGATGCTGTGATGTGATCAGAGGCATCTCAGTCTACACTCAAGGTGAGGGCAATGGGCTAGTGTACAGGTTGTTCCCTCCCAGAGGACCCTGGGTCTAGTCTGCCATCTCATCAGGGTTCCACCTCACATAAGCACAGGGGTCCCACTGAGCCTGCTCCCGCAGGGACAACCTGCCTGCCCTGTATACGCTGCTTGCCTCCTGTGGGGAGATGCCACATTACGGTGATGCCTGAACAAAACCAGCCTGACTCAGCATCCATCTTAACCAAGAGTGGGTGGGACCAACCTGTTCCGAGAACTTGTTCCTTCACATTTCTCCTAGAATTTTGCTCCTGAACATAAATCTTGCTGCATCTGTTTTGAAACTGTACATCGAGGATCACATGGGGAAAAAGGAACTTTTCTATTCAGAGAATTGTGTCCCTTCTGACCCCCTACTGACTTGGAACAGCACCCAACTACAGATGGATTTTGTCAGTGTTGTTCAACCCAGTGTTTGCAGCACAGTTGGGATGATCCATTGCTTTCAGCCTTTTCACTTTCAGCAGTGGTGTTTTTATCACACGCACACACTCACACACACACACATACACACACACACTTATTCTGGGCCAAGGGTGGAAGGGTCATGAGGAATTAAAGGTATATATTTAGTATATATTTAGTATATATTTAGTTCACATTTAGTATAGATTTAGTATAGATTTAGTATAGACTTAGTATATATTTAGTATAATTTAGTATACATTTAGTATACATTTGGTACAATTTAGTATAGATTTAGTATACATTTAGTATACATTTAGTATATATTTAGTATACATTTAGTATATATTTAGCATATATTTAGTATATTTTAGTTCACATTTAGTATAGATTTAGTATAGATTTAGTATAGATTTAGTATACATTTAGTATACATTTGGTATACATTTAGTATATATTTAGTACAATTTAGTATAGATTTAGTATACATTTAGTATATATTTAGTATACATTTAGTATATATTTAGCATATATTTAGTATATTTTAGTTCACATTTAGTATAGATTTAGTATAGATTTAGTATAGATTTAGTATACATTTAGTATACATTTGGTATACATTTAGTATATATTTAGTACAATTTAGTATAGATTTAGTATACATTTAGTATATATTTAGTATACATTTAGTATATATTTAGCATATATTTAGTATATATTTAGTTCACATTTAGTATAGATTTAGTATAGATTTAGTATTGATTTAGTATAGATTTAGTATAGATTTAGTATATATTTAGTATATATTTAGTATAATTTAGTATACATTTAGTATACATTTGGTATACATTTAGTATATATTTAGTACACATTTAGTATAGATTTAGTATAGATTTAGTATATATTTAGTATATATTTAGTATATATTTAGTATATATTTAGTATATATTTAGTATATATTTAGTATACATTTGGTATATATTTAGTATACATTTAGTATATATTTAGGTTACAAGAGGAGCCCAAGACCTAGTAAGTTTGCTTATGCTGTAAACAAGCTGTGATGGCATCCCAGGAATCGTTCCCAAGGATTCCCCTTGTTTGTTTTCTAAAAGAAGAAACAAGGCCATATTGTAACAGGAGGCATCCCCAAAAGCCATTCCCACAGTTCCTCAAAGGAAAAAAGATGAGAAATTTAGAGAGCACTCTGCTACAGCTTGGCCAAGAGCTCAAAAGTCATCTGTGTTGATGACTGTCCCCTCTCAGTCTTCCTTCTTTCCCTCCTTCTCTTCCTCCCCCCTCTCTCCTTCCCTTTCTTCTTCCTGAGACCGTCCCCCTACTTCTCTCAGTGAATCTGTTCCACCATTTTCACAGATTGGGTTTCTTCAGTTCATTTAAACACAACACCAACATGGCTGTCAGGTCCCAGCTATGTGGCTTCCTAATTCAAAGGCTCAACAGTCAGCCACTTCCTGCCTCCTATGTTAAAGTGTGAGGAGAGGTGATTTTATTTGTTTATTTTTATTATGCCATTGTCCACAGTGTTGGATTTAGTGAAGATATGTAAGAAGGTCATGTATCTGATACAGATTACCCTACCCCTCCCCTTTCCTAGTTTCTTTCATTACCCCAGACAGGCTTCCACTTTTCTACTTTCAGGTCATATATATGTTTTATATATATATATATATATATATATATATATCCAAATGTACATAATATATATTACATATAATCTATTTATTATGTACAATTTATATAAAGTTCAGTTTCCACAGCTTAAAGAAAACATGGTATTTGTCTTTCTGAATTTGACTTATTTTGCTTAATATCTTCCCTTCCATTCATTTTCCTTCAAATAATAAAATTTTATTCTCCTTTATGGTTGAAAATACATGCATATATAATATATATTCACATTCTAAAGTCCACTTGTGTTGATGGAGTCCTAGGAGGATTCCATCACTTAGCTACTGTGAAAGGTGATCCAGATTACTATTTCATTAGCATCCCATACTAATAACCCAAGGTAGACAGCCCCTAATGACCTCTATTATTACATCCAGCATAATCCTTTACAGGGATAGCATCAAAATTGAAGGAGAAAGAAAAAAAATGATAAAAATAAATTAAATGAATTCATGACTACTAAGCCAACACTACAAAAAATACTCAGAGGAATACTACACACTAAAGATAAAGGTAAGCACATTCATGAGGTCATGGAAAGAACAGAGTGTAGTAGAAGAGCACATAAACAATGAGGATTGGGAAATCACCAAATATTATGAGAACAATGAATGACAGGCATTAATGCACACCTTCAATAAAAGCTCTGAATGTTAATGTCTCAATCCTCCAATCAAAAGACCCGGACTAACAGATTGGATTAAATGCAGGATTCATCTATTTGTTGCCTGAAGGAAGTGCCCTTTGCTGGCGAACAGAAACATACACACAGTCTCAGGGTGGGAGGATGGGAAGGCATTCCATGAAAATGGAAGAAAACACAGATCCTAGCAATAGTAACACCTGAGAAAGTAGGCTTTGAATCAAAGCTGGTTAGAAGAGACAGAGACAGTCCCTTGGTATGAAAAGAATAACCAGTTCTAAGCATAGCGCATGGAAGCAGGCACGCCCAATTTCGTAAGACGGACACTCCCAACTGTAAAGGCGCAGACCACTCTCACCACACAGCAGTGGTGACTTCAGTGCCCACTCTCACCAGTAGTCATCCTGACAAAAAATAAAATAAACCAATGTTTTTTTTAATTTTTTTATTCATTTGTTATTTATCTGTATGAATTTACTGTCTGCATGTAGGTTTGTGCACCCATGTTGTGCAATGCCGCGGAGGTCAGAAGAGGGTGTCGGATTCCCCTGGAACTGGAGTTCTCCTGGAATTGGAGTTATAGATGGTTTTCAGCCACCATGTGGGTGCTGGGGATCGAACCTGGGTCCTCTGCAAGAGCAGTCGGCGCTCTCAACTGCTAGGCCATCTCTCCAGCCCAAACCAATGTTTGTTTTTTTTAAATTTTTAATTGGTGCACAGTACTTGCATGTGTTTATGGGCACAGAGTGATAATTCAATTCAGGCATGCAATGCATAATGGGTAGACAGTCTCCTTATGTTTTTATTATTCCTTTGTGTTCAGAGCCTCTGATCCCCTCTCTTCCAATCCTTCATAAAATATGGAACAGTTTATTGTAAACTGTAGTCACTATCCTGCTGTAGGATAATAGACCTCCTATTAATTAATTCCTCCTATCTAACTAGATCTTGGAACCCCTTGTCCAACCTCTCTCTATTTATCCCCATTCTCTCAGCTGATTGCTAGTCTGCTCTCCTCTTTGAGATCAATACTTTTAGCTCTTCAGTGGCCTCTGTTGCATGTATTTCAACACAAGTGACAGGATTTCATTCTTATGCATGGCTGAGTGATATTCTATCTGTGTGTCACATTTTCATCATCTGTCCATCCATTAATAAACACCTTGATCTGTTCCACATCTTGATGACTGTGAATAGTCCTACAGTAAGCAGGGAGGGCAGACATGCAGGTATCTCTCGTTTCTTGTGTACGTTCACCTGTGTGTGGGTACATGTGTGTGTACTGGTGCATGTGTTTAACTGTGTGGAGGCTTGAGGTTGATGTCAGCTATCTTTCTCCCTTACTCTTCCCCTCACTCGTTGAAGCAGGGTCTCTTGTTGAACCTGAGTGTTTGAGTTACTTTTCTGTTGCTGTGATAAAACAACGTGGCCAAGGGAACTTATAAAAGATAGAGTTTATTTGAGCCTATGGTTCCAGAGGAATTAGAGTCTGTCATGGCGGGTGGTGGCAGGAGGTGGCTGGAGCAGGAGCAGAAAGCAGAGGTTCACATCTGCAGTCAGGCACAGGAAGTAGAGAGCAACTAGAGACTGGCAAGGCTTAAGAACTCTTGAAGCCCACCCCTGACATGCTTCCTCCAGCATGGCCACATCTTCTAAGATCTCCCAAAACAGCACCACCAACTGGGAACAAAACGTCTGAATACTTGGAGCCTATGGGGACATTCTCGTCCAAACCTCCACCCTGGGACCTGCCAATTTCCAGCTAGCCAGACCGCCCAGGGGACCCCCTATCTCCACCTTTTTCATAGTGGGATTACATGGAACTGGCACACCTGCCCTGCTTTTACATGGGTTATGGGGATCCAAACCGAGGCCCACACACTTGAGTGGCAAGTGCTTCACTGACTGCGCCATCTACCCCATGTAGACCTCTTCAATAAGCTGACTTCATTTCCTTTGGAGATATACTCGGTAGTGGGATTGCTAGATTGACAGTACTTTACTTTCAGGTTTTGAGGAACACCTCTACTGCCTTGCATTGTGACTGCATCAATTTACATCTCCACTAACAGTATATGTCCTTTTTTTTTAATTTTATTTATTTCTGTATGTGTATGAATGTACTGTCTGCATGCAGGTTTGTGCACCCGTGTCATGCAATGCCGCGGAGGTCAGAAGAGGGTGTCGGATTCCCCTGGAACTGGAGTTCTCCTGGAATTGGAGTTCCAGACGGTTTTCAGCCACCATGTGGATGCTGGGGATTGAACCCAGGTCCTCTGTAAGAGTGGTTGGCTCTCTTAACCACTAGGCCATCTCTCCAGCCCCAGTATATGTCCTTTTAAAGTCTGGGAAAGAAGAACTATATTGGTCTGCTTGAGTGGACCAAGTGACTCTAGTTGGGGGCGGAACTATGACACACTGCCCAATTGCTACAGGTCACACGCACTGGGAAGACGGAGAAAGCTGTGAACCTGGGAAGATAGCAGAGGCAGAGTCTGTTGCTTGGTTGTTTCATCCCAGTGAAAGGCAGAAGAAGATTCAATAAGCACTCCTTGTGAGGCTGAGGGACGGGGCTCTTGAGACAACCTCCTGGGACATTCAGCCATCAGCCACAGACTTGTCATCTCCCCTGGGATAAAGAGCATCAGCCTCCATGAGTATGTAGGTTTCTATGTGGAAATCCACTGGACACTGGTGAAGGATTAATGTTTTAATGATGCATGGTAGAGTTCCAGTACACAGCCACCGAGTCCGAAGTCAAGAGTTCAAAGGGCGCAGATAAAAGCAAAACCTCAGCTGTGAGCTGTCATAAAATACTACTTTCTCTTTTCTTTCATAATTTATCCAGGACACTGGGAAATAAATGCCTCTGCCCCCAAGTGCCCAGCGGAGTTGTATCTCTCCCTTCCCCATGTCCAACAGCTGTTTGAACATAGCCCAATTTGCCTCTTAAGGCATTATACTTTCTTCCCTGTGGGTCTGTTTCCTGGCTAGACCAGGAGCCTCCAGGGAAGAATCTGAATCATGTTGCCTTTGTATTTCTCCTTTGAATCAGCCTTGAACACAGCAAAAGTTCAAGAAATGCCTTGATGGTGCACGCCTTTAATCCTAGCACTCGGGAGGCAGAGGCAGGTGGATATCTGTGAGTTCAAGGCCAGCCTAGTCTACAGAGTGAGTTCCAGGACAGCTGGGGCTATAGGGAGACCCTGTCTGGAAAAGACCAAAAAAAATGCCTTGGACTGAACCTGACCTGAGACTCCTCTTTCTGCTTCTCCCCCCTCCCCTACCCCCGTGGTCTTCTACCTCCTAGTATATACTTTATTTTAGATTACCAGCTTTATCCAAATCCAGGAACTCATGGCTGAATCCTTGACCCATGTGTAACCTTTGAACCCTCCACCTCACAGTGCAGCTCCGGAATCCCATCTTCCAGTACTGAGCAGATGGATCTCTGGTACCATGATCCAGCACTGCCAGATACAGTTCCCTGTTCCCCTGTGGTGCTCTTCAGTTCACCCCTGCATGAGAGACAGGGTTCTCTCCACAACCACTTCTGTGTCATGCTCCAGGATGGACTACATTTAATTTCCATCAGCACTTTGGGCTCTGCAGAGCCTTTCCCCTTCTCTCTCTCTCTCTCTCTCTCTCTCTCTCTCTCTCTCTCTCTCTACCCTGTCTGGCACCCCGCATTCTTCCCATCATCTGGCACCCATCGTCAACTGGATGGAAACCCCATAGTGCAGCACACAGAGCTCTGGCTTGCCTGTGCTCTTGGGCAGACCATCCAGTGTGATCTCAGCCTGGTCCCTGTCAGAATTCATTCCTGCACTTCTGTTAAGGAAGGAAGTGAGAGTACTCCATGTTTACTTGGCTGGGGAGTTGCCATGGACACCATGGCAAACAGTCTCTGGGGCAGAAACTTGCTGGGCTGACCAAAGCCTGTATGTGGCTGCTGCAGTTAGTATAATGGGGACAGGAATAAAGACCTGGGAATAAGGAGAAATCCTACCCACCATAGCAGCACAAGGACTCTAGACTTGGCTCAACTTCTGGGAGGGGGGTCTTCATTCTGGCAGGTTGACAATATACTCACACACATAAAATAAAAAAATTTTGAGTCTTTTTGAGACAGGGTTTCCCTGTAGCCCTGGCTGGCCTGGAGCTTGCTATGTAGACCAGGCTGGGCTTGAACTCACAGAGATCCACCTGCCTCTGCCTCCCAAGGATTAAAATCATATGCCACCATTCCCAGCGTACATAATATGCATACGTATATTTTTAAAAAGTCCTTTCCCGTGTCCTCATCCTCCTAGCAGCGGCCCATTTCATAGTTCAGTGTTGCAGGAGTCGTTGACCCACTTGTTCTGTGGTTAGTTGCTAAAGTTTGACCTTTGCTCAGTTGCTAAAGTTCTCAATATTAAGTCTCTTTCTCTGCCACATCACTAAAACTTCTCACGTGGAGTTTCCTTCCCAGCAATCTTCACATTGCCGAGTCCAGTGAAAACTTCTATTCCAGTTGACCAGTCTAGGTCGTGTTGCACCCAGAGGACATCCCCTTCACTGTTTCCCACTTCAGGAGACTTTTTTTTTTGCCAGGGAAGAAATGTAAGATTCCATTCCAAGAACTCTGAGAACATTTCAAGTGAATGTGCCGATTCATTTCTATAATTACACAGACTGCTTCCAAAACGCTCTTATTCTGAGCACTTAAGCAAAATAGAATAATGAGCCAGACTATTGAGAATAGACAAACAGCCTTGGAGCCCAAAGTCTTGGCAGAATCAGAACCAAGTCCCTAAGCACCACCTCCCTGCGAAGAAGGAAACTGACCCATAGGGAGAGAACAGGTCCGTCACAGGATTGCACATGATCATGGCTTTGTCCCAGAGAGCCCCTGTGATGACTGATCTTGGTTGTCACCTTGACTGGATCTGGAATGGATTGAAATGAGAGACACTTTCTCGATAGGATTATTTGAGGCTGGAAGACTCACCCTAAATGTGGGTGTTCCCTTCTGCTGGCAGCCATATAAAAGGCCACTGCAGATGGATGATTTTACTTCCAGTCTGCCTGCTGTCTGGCTCTCTGGTGAGTTCATTTTGCTCTGACATTTGTTCACTGACAACAGAACCAATCCCTTCAGATTCCGACATAGACTGAAAATTAGCAGACCCCCAGGAATTCTTCAAGCCTTCACTGCCAGATTGGGACTCCCGAGACATCCAGCTTCATGTACTGAGCAAGCCAGTAAGCAGCATTCTTTCATGGCCCGTGTTAATATACATCTGGTGTTCCTTTAAATGTGCATTATGTGTGTGCTACATTCCACTAGATGTTCTTCTCCTTGGACCAGTGTTTGCAGCTCTGCTCTGCAATGCTGCCTCAGGCTTAAGCCACTAGCATGGAGGGGAGGGAATGGTGAGAAGTAATGCTGAGAAAAAAGGGAACAGACTCACAGAGAGACCGGGAGTAAAGGACTCTGTTTAATGTTGTAACTAACTCAAGGCTTTTTATACAAATCCTTGCAGGGGGCTGGGGTGCACAGAATTGGGGGTTGGGAGAGGTGGTTGGGACAAGCGGGAGCCCAGTCCATCTGTTCCAGATCAAAGCTTTGCCCCAAGGGATCAAAGGTGGCACCAGGGTGGGTTTGGCAGGATATCAGCAGGGGTTGAGGCTTGGAGGCTGCTTGCTGACTCTCTTTAAGTGCTTCTGCCAAAAGAATGCCTACATTTCCCCATTTTTACTTATTAAAAAAGCTCAGTTGTCACATATTGTTATTATTTTATCTATTAGGGATATTCTGGAATAGTGGGGACCAACACGGCTCTCACTGGAGACTACAGAACCTGGGTGTGTGTATAGTAAGCTGGAAGTATGATGTCTGCTTGGTACATTGAGAGAGAGAGAGAGTTCTCAGGGTCTGGACCTTTGTTGAAGCAGGTGAGGCAAGAAAAACTGCATTATCCCAACTCCACAGAGCTACTAGGTAACCCCCGGAGATTATTAGATAACTCACAGAAGTAACTGGGACAATGTTTTGCAGATTCCCACCTCAAGCCAGACAAAATCTCAGTCCCACAACTAGCTTCCTACATTATTAATTAAAATGGAGCAGTGTTATCACTGCCTTTTTTCAGAGAACTTTTAGGAATGGCTTGATATTAGACTTAAGACATTCTGGGCTATAACCTCAAACTGGCTTTTGACAAACCAGAGAGCCAACCTCCTAAGATGAGGATTAGTCTTAACAAAGGGGCTAATCTAGGTGGCCTGGAGGGACTTAGGTTGTAGGTAACACAGCTTTGTTAAAAAAAGATAACAATTCTCCTAAATATAAAGACACAGAGGCATTCTTTGATTTCCCTCTAAACACAGACGCAACAAAAGGGCCGCAGGGCAGTTCCAAGACTCTCAAAGCCTCGAGTGCTTTCACACCATTTAATTAATTAATTAATTAATTAATTAATTTTTGGTCTTTTTGAGACAGGGTCTCTCTGTAGCCCCAGCTGTCCTGGAACTTGCTCTGTAGACCAGGCTGGCCTTGAACTGGAATAAAGATCCACCTGCCTCTGCCTCCCAAGTGCTAGGATTAAAGGCGTGTGCCACCATGCCTGGCCACACCTATTAATTTAAACACAGAAACTGGTGCCAGTGCGTCACAAACCGACCACGAAAGATGCAAAGAAACCCACTGAGTATGCAACTTTTCCCTCAAATGGTGGAACTCTAAAAAATGACAAAGCAAAAGTAATACTTTCTTTCCTATCAAGACATACAGGTATGTGAGTGACATCATCTCTAAGAATAACATTCCTTGTCTTATACATGAAGACATACAGGTATTATTTGATATTCCTTTTAACATAGATGGTGATTTTACTTGTGCCCCCAAAGTCTTAAGTTTGGCTGGAAATATCTGTACTTGCAACTATATTGATGGAATAAAGTCCAGTTACAATTGTTCTCTTGGTCTCCTGTAGGTTTTGTCTTGAGCCAGTAGCTCCTAGGCTTTGGGGGAAGGGCAGGCAAGAAGAGGAGAAAACCATTCTTAGGTTGTCTCAGCCTTTTCTCAGCAGAAGGCTGGCAACTCAGCTCTGGCTTTAGTTTTTCTGGAGGTGTGGATTGAGGACCTGGAGGTGAAGCAAAGCAGCCGCAGGTGGCCTCAGGCTGAGCCGGAGTCTAAGCTTTCAGCGGGTGTCTTCTGCAATTTATCGATGAAATATGAATAGTAAAAGCATAGGCAGTTAAGTAAACATTATTTATTATACTAAGTTGTGCTGTTGGTATAGCACAGTTGGTTAGAAATATCATTCTTTTATATTACTGTGGGTAGAAAATACCTCGTTTATCACTCCAGTAGATAAATGCATGAAGGCTTATTAAAGTTCTTTTAAGAATAATAGCTGGGCATGGTGGCACACGCCTTTATTTCTAGCACTTGGGAGGCAGAGGCAGGCAGATCTTTGTGAGTTCAAGGCCAGCCCAGTCTACATAGTGCGTTTCCGGGACCCTGGGGCTACAGGGTCCCATCTCTTCCAAAAAGTCAAACAAAAAAACAAAGGCAAAAAAAAAAAAAAAAAAAACGAATTTTAAATTACATTAGCCTTTAATCATTAAGTTTGAGAAACAAAATAATGTATTAGTTTAATACTTGGGGTTTTACCCATGGACTTTTAGCTTGAAATGATGGTGATAAAATCATTGTTATCAATAAAAATGATGATTTTTTAGATTCATTGGGCCATTTTTCAGCTTGATAAACGACCAGATGTAATTATTTTTTACTGATAATGGCTATTGGCAGGAAACCCAGGCCAGTTATAGTACCTGGCTTTGATAAATTTAATTACTCGAATATTTTTGATACACAGAATATTCTTCCAAAAGGTTTTATGTCTTTTAATGTAAGGAAGAAGTTATTTTGTATTTTGGAGGGCATTACACTAATTTTTACCTTATTTTAGGAGAACATACTGTGTAGTTACTTTTTTATGTTGCTGTGATAACCACCATGACCCAAGGGACAACTTATAACAGGAAGAGTTTTTTGAGCTTATGATTGATGTTTCAAGGGAATTAAAGTCCATTGTAGCGGGAAGCATGGCGGCTGGATCCAGAGCAGCAAGCCAAGGGTCACATCTCAAAATGACCAGCACAGGAAGGGGAGAGAGAGAGAAGAGAGAGGAGAGAGAGAGAAGACGAGAAGAAGTAGAGAGAGGAGGGAGGAGGAAAGAAAGAAAAAAAAAAAACTCACTAAGCCGCCCCCAAGAGTACTTCCTCCAGCATGCCACACCTCTAAGACCTCCCGAAACAGTGCCCCCAACTGGAGACAAAATGTCTGAATCAACTTAAAAGCCTATGGGGGACCATTATCTTTTTTCTTTTTTTTCCACATAAATTTATTTATTTATTTATTTTAAACCAATCTAGACCCGTGTTCCCATCCATTCCCCCACCCCAACCGAGATCCTGCATTCTGCCAGAACATTCTTTCATCTCTTAGTCATTCTCAATATTTTCCATGGGACGTGATGTTTTGCAGCAAGAAAAGTTCCACTGTTCAGTCAGTTCTTGATGCAATCCTTTCCGTTGTTTTTGTTTTCTGTTGTGGTATCATGATATTCACACCCACATAACTCTAAGATTCTCTATAATATACTAACATTCTACAGGTGTTGTTGTTAGCTCATTTTGTAGCTCCTTGCTTTAAGGACCTGCGCTTTTATTTTTTTTATTACTCTGGAAGGAAAAAAAAAAAAAAGAAAAAAAAGAAAACAAACACTTTTGTTATTTGTAAATGACCCCATGCATGCCATGATGATATACTTCAGTTGTTGTAATGGTTTTTCATTCATAATTATCTGTTTGCGTTATGCCAGCTGGTGTAGGACATATAATTGGTTCGAAGGCGCAAGGCGCGCCGTGACATATCACTACGTAATTAGAATACTAACAATTTGGTTGTGCTGTGTTATGGCGATATCGTTGTACGCATTAGCCGTTCCACAGAACGAGGGGATCACATTCGTTCGCGTTTGTTTTTTGGGACTGTGTTACTTCACTCAGCATGATGTCCTCTAGCTCCAGCCATTTTCCTGCAAGCTCGTGATGTCATCTTTCTTTACTGCTGCATAGAACTCATTGTGGAGTGTACCACTTTCTCTATCCACTCGTCAGTTGGGGCATTTAGTTGGTTCCAGCTCCTTGCTATTGTGAAGAGAGCTGCAATAAACATGGCCATGCATGTATCTCTGTGGTGGGTAAGTCTTGAGGGTACATGCCCAGGATGTGGATGGCTGGGTTGGGTGGCAAGTTCATCCAAGTCTTCCAGGGTTCTCCAACTGCCTTCCATAGTGG
The DNA here is from genome assembly GCA_009823505.1 of Rhizomys pruinosus. NCBI lineage: Eukaryota > Metazoa > Chordata > Mammalia > Rodentia > Spalacidae > Rhizomys > Rhizomys pruinosus. The sequence goes on along the minus strand of VZQC01008455.1, from coordinate 1,610,371 downwards.
CTGTACGAGTTTACATTCCCACCAGCAGTGGTGAGTGTTCCCCTTTCCCCACAACCTCTAAGGCACTTGATCCTTTGTTTCTGATCATACCAGTCTTATTGGAGTAAGATTGATATCTTAAACAGTGGTTTTTTTCATTTGCATTTTTCCTAATGATTTAAAATGTGGGGGATTGTGAGCCAGTTCTTGAGGTGTTTCTCCGAAATCTCTAACTCCTCTTGTTAAGTCTCTGTTCAGTTCTTGCTCCATAACTATGAGCGGGTCATTTGTTTTCTTCTTTCTTTGTTTTTGAGTAGTCATTCTATATTTCTGGAAATCATGCTTCTGTCAGAGGTGTATCTTCGAGTGAAGGTTTCCTCCCACTTCTGTGGGATTTTCTTGTTCAATTCCTTGATTTGTTTCTTTGTGATGTACAGCAAGCTTTGAGTTTGATGATGGTCCCATTTGCTCAATTGCGACCTTATTCTTGTGCACGGCTGTCTGATTTAGGACGTCTTTTCCTCGCCTAGTCTTGTAGTCTGCTGCCAAACTTTTTCTTCTATCACCTTCAGAGTTGGGGTTTCACGTTGAGGTCTTTAATCCATCTGGCGTGACTTTGTAAAGGGTGAGAGGGAGGGTTAATTTCATTCTTCTACAAGTTGTGATCCAGTTTTGCCAACCCACTTGCTGACGATGCTGCCTATCTTTTCTCATTGTGGTTTCTTGGCCCCCCTTGTCAAATATTGAGATGGCTGAAATTGTATTGCTCAGATATGGATCTTCGCGTTTTGTCCATTGGTCAAACAAGGTCTGTTTTTGTGCAGTACCAGGCTGTTTTTATCGCCCTGTAGTATAGTTTAAATCTGGTATAGAGATACCATCCGTGTAGCTCTTTTAACTCAGGGTTGATTTGGCTATTCAGGGTCTTTTTGTTTTTTCCAAATGCATTTAAGAAAACTTTTGTTTCCAAGCCTGTGAAGAACCTCTGGGGATTTTGATGGGATTGCACATTAAATCTATACACGAGTTTTGTAAAAAATGGACATTTTTACAAATGTTAATTTTCCCAATCCAGAGCATGGGAGGTTTTTTCCATCTTCTGCGTCTTCTTCAATTTTCTTTCTTTAAGGGTTTAAAATTTTTGTTGTAGAGGTCTTTGGTGTCTTTGGTTAGTTTGTTCTAGGTATCTTATTGTTTTAGAGGCTATTGTGAGTGGGAAGTCTCTTGAATTCTTTATCCAGTTGCTTGTTCTGGTGTAAAGAAAGGCATTGATTTTTTTAAAAATTTTTTTTATTAATTTTATTATTTATTGTTATGTGTATGAACTGTACTGCTGCATGCAAGTCTGTGCACCCGTGTCGTTGCAACCGCCGCAGATTGTCCGAAGAGGGTCTCTGATTCCCTGGAACTGGAGTTCTCCTGGAATGGAGTTTCGAGGTTTCTCGGCCGCCCTGTGGGTGCTGGGGATGAACCCGGGTCCTCTGTAAGAGCGGTCAGCGCTCTTACCGTAGGCCATCTCTCCAGCCCCTGGGGCATTGATTTTTTAAGGTTAATTTGGTATCCTGCCCCCTTTGATGACGCTGTTAATCGTTCCTAGGAGTTTTTCTGGTGGAGTTTTTTGCATCCATTAAGTAAACCCCCAATATCATTCAGCAAATAGGGATAGTTGGACTTCCTCTTTTTCAATTAGTACTCCTTTCATTTATCTTTTTCTTGTCTTACTGCTTTAGCAAGTGTTTCAGCCACTATTCTTGAAGCGGAGTGGTGATAGGGGGCCGCCTTGCTGAGTTCCTACCTTTAAAGGGGAATGTTCCTTCATTTTCCCATTAGGATGATATTGGCTGTGGTTTCCTGTATATGGCTTTGATTACTTGGGAAATCCCTCCAATCCAATTCCTTCTAGGACTTAAGCATGAAGGGATGCCTGGATTTTGTCAAAGGGCTTTTCAGCATCAATTGAGATGATGGTGTGTTTTTGTCTTTGATTCCGTTTATGTGTTTGATGATGTTTATTGATTTTGTATGTTGAAACATCCCTGCATCTCTGGTTGAATCCAACTTGGTTCCTGATGGATGAGTTTCTTGATGTGGGTCTGTATGCGATTTGCCAGTCTTCTGTTTAGAATTTTGGCATCTGTGTTCATGAGGGAGATGGGTCTCTAATTCTCCTTTTAGTTGGATCTTTGCCTGGTTTTTGGTTAATAGAGTGATGTTGGCTCATAGAAGGAATTTGGGGAATCCCTTGATTGTATACTTCTAAACACTTTCAGAATAATGGTAGTCTTTTTGAAATGTTTTATAGAATTCTGATGTGGGAAGCCGTCTGGACCTGGGCTTTTTTTAGTTGGGAGGATCTTACTACATTCCTCTATTTCTTCATATGTTATGGGTCTGTTTAAACAACGCTGCTGGTCTCTTCTTGGCCACGCTTTGGTGATTCCCAGGATTTCAGATATCATCCCTTTCTTCTAGGTTTTCAAACTTGTAGAATATAGGTTCTTTCTTAATATTCCCCATATGATTTTCTGATCTTTTCCTTGTAGTTGTGATATTTCCCTTTTCACCACAGTTGTATTGATTTGGAGTTGTACTTTCCTTCTTTTGTTAATGGGCTAGAGGGTTTGTCTATCTTGTTTTTTCTCTCGAGGAACCAACTTTTGGCTTCATTGATTTTTTTGTATTGTTTTCTTGTTTCTATTTCATTGATTTCTGCTCTGATTTTTGTTATTTATTCCTGTCTGTTGCATTTTAGGGTTCATCTGTTGTGCTCTTTCTCAAGTGCTTTTAGCTGTAGTGTTAGATCATTTCACTTGTGCTCTTTCTGTTTTCTAATGTAGGCACCAGGGCTTATTAAAACTCCCCTCTTAGGACTGCTTTTAAGGCATCCCATAGGTTTTGTTGTGTTGTTTTGTCATTGTCATTCAGTTCCAGGAATGTTTTTATTTCTTTCTTTATCCTCTTCCTTTGACCATTCATTATTCAAGAGTGTGTTGTTTAGTCTCAGTGTTCTTGTAGGCAGGAGGGCTGTCTGGTTGTTGATGTTGAGCCCTTGCACTGTGGTCTGGTACCAGGGATGCATGAAATATTTCAATCTTTTTGTATTTTAGAGGTTTCTTTTGTGTCCCGGACTGTGGTCAATTTTGGAGGAAAGTTCCGTGGGGTGCTGAGTAGCAAGTGCATTCTCTGGTATAGGATGGAATGTTCGGTAGAGGTCTATGATCCATTTGGTGTCTCATATCGTTCAGTTCCGATGTCTCTCTTTTTATCCTTTGTCCAGCTGACCTATCCAACGGACTCAGTGGGGTAGTGAAATCTCCCACTATGAGTGTGCTGGGTTAATCTGTGACTTGTGGTCCTGGAGAAATTGTCTTTATAAAGTTTGGTGCACCAGCATTTGGGGCATATTATATTCATAATTGTGACATTCTCTTGGTGATTGTTCCTTTGATGAAACTGTAATGGCCTTCTTTGTCTTTCTTGACTCTTTTTACTTTGAAGTCTATTTTATCTGATATTAAACTAGCACAACCTGCTTTTCTTTTTGGTACCCATTTGCTTGGAATATTTTTTTCCATCCCTTCACTTTAGTTGGTGCCTGTCCTTGAAGAAGATGTTGTTCTTGTAGACAGCATATGATGGATTCTGTTTCCTAAAACAGTCTCCCAGTCTCATGTCTTTTGATTGGGGAATTTAGTCCATTATTATTTAAGGTTATGATGGATAGGTTTGTTGTGCTTCCTTTGCCTTATTATCAATCTGCGGTTTTGATTAGGTTTCTACTTTGCAGTTTGCTTTTATTGATTTCTCCTTCTAGGGCCTGGGGTTGGTTGCTCCCTTCTTCTGTTCTTTGAATTGCTTCCAGTATCTCTGACGGGTTGGTTTTCCGGCCATGTATTCTTTCCGGTTGTTTATGTCAGGAAGATTTTCCTCTCTCCTTCACTTGATTGGCCTTTTTGCTGGGTTATAGTAACCTGGGGCTGGCATCAATTGTCCCTCACACTGGGAAATGCTTTGCTCCGGTTCTTCTTGCTTCCGTTTGGACTGAGAAGTCAGATGTTATTCTGATAGGTTTCCCCTTTAGGTCACTTGTTGTTTTCTCTTGTGACTTTAAAAGTATTTGTCTTTGTTTTGGGTGTCTAGGCATTTAACTATGATGTGGCATGGAGATATTTCTTTTCTGATCTGTCTGTTGGAGTTCTATGTGCTTCTAGATTGTTATTGGTTTGTCCTTTTTTAATTTTGGGGAACGTTTTCATCTATTATTCTGTTGAAGATCTGATCCATCCCATTCTTTGGGATTCTTCTCTTCCTCATTCCTATGCTGCAGAGGTTTGATCCTTTTCATAATGTCCCACAGCTCCTGGTTGTTCCCCCCCCCTTTTTTTGGTATTTTTAAATTTTTCATAATCTTCCTCCCCCTGAGGTTTTTAGGTGTTCTGTGTTATTTTCCAGGATTGATATTCTATCTTCCAGGTTTGATATACTATTTTCTACTACATCCAATCTGCTTCTGAGCCTTTATCCATTTCTTTCCTCTTGATTGGATGGTGTTTGATTTCCTTTTTCATTTCCTCTTCTGATTTCTTAGTGTTTCTATTTCTTTTTGGAGCTTCTCGACTCTTTCTGTAGCTCTTTTGTTCGCTGGTTGGTTTCTTTTTCTTTTTCAGCATGGGATCTTTTCAGTGTTTCTACTTCCTTCTGGACACTTGTCATTTCTCTCTCTCGGTCCTTCTTGAGTTCTTCATTCTCTTTTCTTAGTTCTTTAATTGTTCTTATGATCTTGTAGTTCTTAAGTATGTTCCCCAATTGTGTTTCTGCTTGTCTGTGTCCTGGTGCATCCCCTGAGGGATCCCACTGCAGGAGGTCTTCCATAGGGTTGGTAAAGCTTGGTGTGGGATTATTCCTGCCCCTTTCAGTGTAGTCTCTTCTTCGTGGATCCTGGCATATTGGGCTTCTCCTTGCCTGTTCATTCCAATTCCCAATGTGAGTCCTAAATGCCTCTCTACTGTGTTGAAGGCTTGCTTTGCTTGCCTCCTTCAGTGCTTTCTTTCGTAATCCCAGTTGGCGAGGGTGTGTGTGGGGGCGTGGAGGCTCTTCAGCCCGCGCCCCGCACCTGCCGCTGGGCTCAGGAGATCTCAAATCTCAAGAGTCCACAAAGCATGCCTTTAAACCCGGCTGGGAGGATAACTCTGCCCCCACAGCCACTAGATCTACTCAAGCCACAGACCCCCACCTTAATGCCGGCTGGGAGGATACCTCCAACCTCACAGCCACAAAGGCCAATTGAACCAAAGACCGCATGACCAAGGGATAAACAATCAGCTCGCCAAGGCAACCAGTTCCTACCGTCTCTCCCTCTTTCCTTGGGGGACATTCTCATTCAAACCACCACATTCCACTCCTGGCCCCCATAGGCTAATTGACCATATAACATCAACAATGCATTTAGTTCAACCTTTAAAATCCCCCATTAGTCTGTACCAGTCTCAATACTATTTCAAAAGTCTATAGTCCAAACTCCTTCTGGGACTCAGGCCAATCTCTTAATCTGTAAGCTCCTGTAAAATCAAAGGCAGATTACAAACTCCCAGTGTACAGTGTAACTGAATACACATTCCCATCCAAAAGGGAGGAATAGAGCATAGTGAGGAAATACTGGATAAAACAAGACTGAAAACCAGCAGGGCAAAACACAAGTCAAGTATCTCCATGTCCAATGTCTGGGTCTAAACTTCCAAAGGGCTTAGATGGCTCAGCTCTCCCAGCTTTGCTTGCAATATACATCTTTCTTAGGCTGATACCACTCCCTGATTGCAGCTCTCCTTGGCAAATTTACCTCACAGTCTGGCATCTCGAATGTCATCTCGAATGTCTTCTTGGGGTTTCCGCTGCCACCCAGGCTTCACATCCACAGCTTCACGCAATGGCCTATCACGGGCCTTCTTTATTCAGGGATGCCCCTGCTGCACTTTGCCTGGCCTCTGTGGCTCTCTGACACCTCAGAGGAAGAACTGATAACCCCTTCACTCTTGCATCCTTTGTGCCTCTAAAGCCAGCACCATGTGAATGAAATTGATGAATTTGGCTGCAAATTCAGGTTGGACTCTCTCTTACTTTAACCACATTTGCAAATTTTCTCTTCCCTGGACTTGGAGTAGAAAATGCTTTCAGTATTTTCCTTTCAAAATGGAGGCTTAGCTAGGTGTGGTGTTGCCCTGAAGTTACTGTTTCTGTTGTTTACTTGTAAATATCGAGGCCTCTCTAATCACTTTATTTATTTATTTATTTATATTTATTTATTTATTTATTTTTATTTTGTATGTGTATGAATGTACTGTCTGCATGCAGTCTGTGCACCCATGTCGTGCAATGCCGCGTAGGTCCGACGAGGGTCTCGGATTCCCTGGAACTGGAGTTCTCCTGGTAATTTGGCGTTACTATGGTTCTAAGCCACCATGTGGGTGTTTGGGTGTTGGGGATCGAACCCGGCGTTCCTTTGCAGGAGCGTCGGTGCTCTTAACACTAGGCTATCTCCTTCAGTTCCCTCCTTAAATCACTTTTAATCTACTTTTTCCATTGTTTACTTGTAAATAGTAGGGCCTCTCCTTAATCGCTTTTCGTCTCATTATAAAAAGGGAACCTCTCATTCCACATATGCCTTGGCCCACCTTTAATCTTCCTAGTGCAGTTATCAGATAAAAACTGTACATTCTGCATTTCCTTCTGCCCAATCTGCTCTTCTTCACTGTAGATATGTACAATATTCACCATCAATAGCCATGCCACCATTTCTAAATTAGGCTGTCTTGAATATCCTCCGCCAAAGACATTAGTCCATTGCTTTTCAACTTAGCATCAGGCAAGAATTTGGACTGCGGAAAAACTGCTGCCAGACTCTTATCAAAATATCCCCAGTTGCTGCCTAAGTCGTTATTTCCTCTGGAGCTACATTTTTTGCCAGCCAAGCTTTCTTCCAGGCTTCTACTAGAATGGGCCCTTAAGCTCTGCTTACAGTAGTCAACAGCTTTTCTAGCCCAAAGTTCCAAAGTCTTCCACATTTCTCCAAACATCCACATGGTCAGGTTCTTCACAGCCAACAGCCCACTCTCTGGTACCAAATAACTGTATTAGTCACTTTTCTGTTGCTGTGATAAAACACCATGACCAAAGGAACTTATAAAAGGAAGAGTTTATTTGAGTTTATGAATGATGGTTCCAGGGAATTAGAGTCCATTGTGGTGGGAAGCATGGTGGCTGGGGCTGGAGCAGCAAGCCTAGGGTCACATCTCGAAATGAGCACAGGAAGCAGAGAGAGAGAGAGACTGGAGACCACGAGGCTTGTTAAACTCACTAAGCCTGCCTCCAATGACGTACTTCCTCCAGCACGCACAGCCACACCTTCTAAGACTTCCAAGAACAGTGCCACCAACTGGAGACAAAATGTCTGAATACTTAAAGCCTTTGGGAGACATTCTCATTCAAACCACCACATATACCCTTTTTGAAAATTGTTTTGAGGTTCATTGTTGATGAAGAGGTGAAATACAGTCTTTCAAAGCTAAGTTATCTTATAGATAAAAAGGGGAGTGTTACAGATAACACCACGGAAAGACACAATATATATTAATGTCTCAGCTGTTACCTGGAAATTTAGTATGGATTAGGAGTAAAAGTAATAACAACTTGTAGTTTACATACATTTAAGTGTGACAAATCTTTTATGTTGATAGTATTAGACCAATTTTTAAACAACATAAGTAATCTAGTTTGCCATTATATAATGTTTGAATAAATTTTGGATAATGGTAAAAATAAGTTAGAGAAACCTTGATTAAACATACATTGTGATCTTTAAGTTACCTGATTAAGACTTGTTCCTGTAGAAATAAAGTTTATACACACACACATGTATATATATATATATATATATGTAATTTATCCTTTATATATTACAACCCTTAGATGTATAACTTTAATGTATAAATTTTATAGAATGGGTTTTATAGATCCTTATTGGGTGTTGGTGGGTCATATCCAGTAGATGACAGTATATACTTAATAAAACTTTGAATTATCACATGTGTAATTTTGTATTTACCCTTAATAAATCAATTAATTTGTTAACTGTTATTATACTGGCAGACCTGAGTTTGGAAAAAAAATCAATCTTAGTTTTAGAGTTAGTTTTTACTGAATTTAAACACTAAATTTATGTAAGTAGTAAAATCACAACAAGTCAAAAATAAAAAGGTTAATCTTAGTTTTAGAGTTAGCCTTTACTGAATTTAAACACCAAATTTATGTAAGTAATAAAATTACAACTTAATTTTTCAACCAAAACCTTAAAATGAAAGATAGTTGTTAAAGAACATTTTATTAGCTTTAGCTTTTTGTTAGCCCAAGCTGGCTTGAAAATCTCCATACAAATCTGCCTTGTTTTGCTTTTATGATGCTGAAATAAAAAATGGTGTTAATTTTAGGTAGGGAAAGACAGACATCAATCAAGATGACTTGTTATTTCTGATCGGTGGAGGTTACAAACCACATGGTCCGGGAGGCTGTGAATTTTAAAAAGTGAAAACAAATCTAAAAGACTCCAAAATTGTCCAGGACCTTATTAATTAATTGACTTTAGAATTGTTTAGGATCCTTTTAATTAATTGACTTAGAATTGCCTAAGGCTTTTTAACTGATTGATTGTGGACAATTTGTTTAAAGATGTTTTTGGGTACCTATGTATTAGATTTAGAAACTTATTAAAAAGAAGAAATGTTGAAAAACAGATTAGGACCAATCCTATGCGAGGAGAGTCACGAGGATGGACCAATAGCCTGGCCTGCTACCCTGAATCTTCCTTTCGGGGGAGTTTACTTCCCTACTCTGAACCTCTGAGATTTTCCACCCGTGAGGAAAGAGTGATTGAGAGAGACAGCCTGAGAAAAATACCTTTTTTCTTCTTTATTTCTGTGGAAAGTTGAGCCCCATGTTGGGCACCAGCTGTTGTCTGAAATATATGTCTGGTGTTCCTTTAAATGTGCATTACACGTGTGCCACATTCCACTAGATGTTCTTCTTCCTGGAGCAGGGCTCACAGCTCTGCGATGCTGCTGAGTCCCAGAACTGTTCCCCTGCTCACCAGTTAACAGTCCTCAGGCTTAAGCCACTAGCAGGGAGGGGAGGGAATGGTGAGAAGTAACCCAGAGAAAAAAAGGAAATGGACTCACAGAGAGACCGGGAGTAAAGGACTCAGTTTAATGTTGTAACTCAAGGCTTTTAAAGAAATCCTTGCAGGGGGCTGGGGCACACAGAATTGGGGGTTGGGAGAGGTGGTTGGGACAAGCAGGAGCCCAGGCAATCTGTTCCCAATCAAAGATTTGCCCCAAGGGATCAAAGGTGGCACCAGGGTTGGTTTGGCAGGATATCAGCAGGGGTGGAGGTTTGGAGGCTGCTTGCTGACTCTTTTTAAGTGCTTCTGCCAAAAGAATGCCTACACTTTAGTTCCTGCCTCCAGGTTCCTGCTCTGAGTTCCCACCTTGGGCTCCCTCAGTAATGAACTGGGACTTGTGGGATGGAAGATGAATAAACTCTTTCCTCACCAAGTTGGTATTGGTCAGAGCTTTTGTTACAGCAATTGAAGGCAAACTAAGAAGATAAGAGTGAGGTGGATCAGAGACAAAGCAGAGCTAATGATACCTCTTACATGAGAGGCAGGGCTCATCCATGTAAGCATATTTTATTACTTTCAAAGTCAGTATTCTTCTGCATTCTCCACAAAGGATTTCTTCCAGCCGTTCATAATGGGTGGGGGGAGAAACAAGCCTTCCTGAGCACCAAGCTGTACCAGGCAGATTCTTACCGTGGAAATTTAGAAATTGACTCTGACTATGGAAACTGAAAATGGCAGTTGCCAGAAGAGAATGATCAGCCTTAGGGATGAGAAGAGAAATCAAACCTTTGACAAAGACAAATCCAGAGGCACTGGGTATGGAAGGTTGGCAGCTTGCCTTTCCACTGTCCAGGGCTTAGATGAAAGATTTCTGTATGGCTCTCTGGCAGGCTGGCTCACACCTGTAATCCCAACACTCAGGAGGCTATCACAGTGAGCTTGAGGCTAAACTGGGTGAGAGAGTGAGTTTGAGCCCAGCCTAGGCTATATAGTGGGACCTTGTCTCAAAATACCAACCAGCCAACCAACCACCTTACTTTCTGAGAGATCTCCATGGATCTACTGTGCTTGATATTCCTGCTTCAGTCATAGGAGTGGGAGCCTGGGCTTCCAAGTCACATCAGAATTATAGAGAGTAGAAGAAAAGCTATTTCACAAAGGAACTGAAGTAGGGCAGATATATTAAGCCATTCACTGTTCCATTAGTGGTAGAGCACTGGTACCCAGATCCTTTCCTTCCCTTCCTTCCTTCCTTCCTTCCTTCCTTCCTTCCTTCCTTCCTTCCTTCCTTCCTTCTTTCCTTCCTTTCTTCCTTCATTATCATCAACCTTTGTATAGCACAGTCTGCTACAAGCTGTATCACTCAGACTAGATAAAATGAAAGACTTGCCTTTAAGTTAGCTACTGTGTGATGTTGGGAGACAATTAAAGGACAGGTGGGTATCAAGCCGCACCCCTAGCTGAGGAGTTATTGGCAATTTGTAGCTGCTTGGAAAGGGAGATTCAGTCTTTAAGGTTATGGCCACAGCAGTAGGTCAAACACACTCCAGCGGATGGCCATGCACTCAAGAGTATGTGGCCAGGCAAGTTGGACTCAATGGGTGGAATAAAAATCAAAACAAGGTCCCAAAGTTGAGTGGGTAGGGAAGTGGGGTCGACTTGGAGGGAGCTGTGGGGATGAATATGACCGAAATACATGGTATAAAGTTCTCAAAGAATTAATTTTTTTCTTTGTTTTGAAACAGGGTCTTACTATGTAGCCCCAGTTGGCCTAGAATTATATAGAACAGGCTGGCCTTGATCTCACCGTGAGTTGCCTGCCTCTGCCTCCTGAGTGCTGGGATTAAAGTGTCTACCACCATGCCTGGCTCAAAGAGTGGATTTTTGAAAAGACGAAAGAAAAGAAAAGAAAAGAACAAATAGATAACACGTGATCAAGTTGTGGCTCGTTTATTTGCAAGAAAACAAAATTCCTTTCAGGTTACATTCTCATTGTTCATGTTCAGAGTCTTATTTTTTTTCAGGCCTCCTTTCTTCACAGAACAGCCTCCTTCTTTTACTTGCAAATGGCTGTCACTGCTTCCAGTTTACAGCACCTTTCCCCACTGACTGTTGGCAATCTTGTATCTCACATCAAGTGCCTGAGTTAGAGTCTGCTCATCTCTCTATGCAAGGTCACATAAAGTCAGGATTCATTCTTTTTCTTTTCTTTTATTGTGTATATATGTGTACACGTGTGTTATTCATATGTATGTATGTGTGTATGCATATGTTTGGAGGCCAGAGATCAACCATGGGTATTGTTCCTCAAGTGCCATCCAATTTTTTAAATTTACTTATTGATTACTTTTGGGTTTTTTGATTACTTTTATTTTTTATTTATTTATTGTCTTTTTGAGACAGGGTCTCCCTGTAGCCTCAGCTGGCCTGGAACTTGCTCTGTAGACTAGGCTGGCCTTGAACTCACAAAGATCCGCCTGCTTCTGCCTCCCAAGTGCTAGTATTAAAGTCATGTGCCACCATATCTAGCTGATTACTTTTATATTATGTGTATGAGTGTATTGCCTGTGAGCATGTAAGTATACTTGTGTTGTGTAATGCCCACGGAGATCAGAAGAAGACATTGAATACCCCATACCTGGAGTTAAGAGTTTAGCCACTGTATGGGTATTGGGAATTGAACCAGGTCCTCTGCAAGAGTAGCCAGTGCTCTTAACTGCTGAGCAATGTCTCTGGGCCCCCATCCACTTTTTTAAAGATTCATTTTGTTTTTAATTATGTGATGCATGTGTGTCTGTGTGGGTATGTGCACATAAGCTCAGGTGCCTGCAGAAGCTAGGGGTATAGGATCTTCCTGGAACAGGAGTTACAAGCTGTTGTGAACTAACTTAGGTTCTCATCAAGAGCAGTCAGTATGCGTTCTTCACTGCCAAGCCATCTCTCTACCTTATCTTGCTTTTTTGAGACAGCACGTCTCACTGCCTCTGGGGTTTGCCACTTGGCTAGGTGGGTGGCCAGTGGAACATTTTTCTTTTTACAAACTATAGATAGTAGTGACTTGAAGAAGATGTCTGACTGATGTTGAAGTAGAGACAACTGGATTACATGTGCGCTCTGGAAGATGAGATGGCTGGATTGCATACATGCTCTAGAAGGCATTGAGGAGAGAGGAGAGAGATGGGATGGAAGCTGGAGGAGACACCAGGACAGAAATGCAGCGGGCCTCCTCTGTTCTGTCAAGTGTAGACCTCTCTGTATCTCACATCCGACCTGTCCACTCACCATGCCTGGACCATCCACCATGCCACCCTGTTGCCCTGACCAGTTTGACCGGGTTCCTCCACCAAAAGAGGTCTGGTGGGTCAGAGATGAGCAAGTGGCTAAACAGACCTTTCTTCAAGCTTAGATACAGGTGTCTTGTTAGCGAACTTTCTGTGGCCCTCTCAGCCTGGCCTTTGCTTTGTGTGTTTCTGGGCTTCTAAGTTGCTTCCTGAGCCAGTTAGGCTTCCTTGCAGCTGCCGAGGCTGTTGTAAGTTTCCTGAACTGGTCTGAGCTCCAGTGAAGCAGTTCCAAAAGCCTCTGGACCGCACAGTATGGTGCAGCACCGGAGCCATCCCACTACTTCTGTAAAGTAAGGGAACATGAGCACATAGAAATCACACAAAGTAAGAAAGTCTCTCGTATTAAAACTTTTGCGGCTCCTAGAAGGTACGTTTTGTTAGGACTCATTATACATAGTTGTTACAAGTAGGATCCAGAGAGGGGTTTGATGTTTGTAGCAATCTGAGGCTTTTCTTCCTTTCAATGTTCAGACAGGCCAACCTTTCTGTTGGCACTTTCTGGTACATCCTACTCGATGCAAGGCTGTATTTCTTCTTTCTCAGCCATTAAGTTGATGACATTTTGACTTGTTGGAAAATACAAATCCTTTGTCCTTAGTTAGTTTTAAGGTTTGAGTTGCAAGGTTTTTGACAGAAATGTTTCTATCTATCTGTATCCCCCCAGTTTTTTTTCGGTTTTGTTTTTGCTACATTATTCCGAAGCATTTATTCATCATAGAATGTTTGAAAAGAGTAATATTCTCTACTTCCGAACCAATTGAATACTTAAAGTTTCTCCTTATGCTTTATGCACTTAAGCAAACCTATTAACGGGCTTACTCTCGATGGATTTCTCCGAGAATGTTGCAAGATCCAATCCCACAAAGGTAGGCTCTTGCTCCTAATGGTATCCTGCGAAAGGGAGGCAAATAAGGCCTGCTTCGAGATCTGACTTTAACATCGGACGTGATACACCCGACATGCAAGTCTTACGATGGTTCTGGGAATGCCGAGTGGAGGTTACTAAGGCACAACCATTCAGCATATGTGTCTCCTGAGGTCAGCAGATCTCCTTTTTTGTTCAGCACAAGCTAATTTCTACTAGCTGGAATACTTGCGCGATGCACCTATTCCTGTATATCCAATCTAATTATTGCTTTCTTTGGAGGTATATCACTGCTGATGCCACAAGTTTGTACCCTCTAATGGTCAGGAGATGTTTAAGCCACAGTAAGAACTTTGTCATACTTCAAACAGAACAAAATGTATTCATGGTTTAATACACAACCATCTTGTGTCTATACCAAGTAACCTATCATAATACATTTACTGTTTCTTACCTACTTTCTTTGTTGTGCTTCTTAGTAGATTGAAAGTTATTCCTGACAAACTGTCTACCCATGAAAGGAAACAGTCAGAGTTGTACCAGAGTCCAGACAACCAGCTCTGAGAAAGGAATGTGTTGCTTGCTCATCCACCTGTGCCCTTTCTAAGCCAGGACATCTGGGAGAGAGGGGGCGGGTGATTAAGCCGTGCGTAGAGGTGAATGGTAACTACCGAGCATATACCCTGGAACTCATTTGATCAACTTGATTGAACGACACCACCCCCCCCCCCCGTCGTGGTTTGTGGACCCATGGGCTGTGTGGGTTTGGGCACAACTGCTCGCAAATTGGTTTTACATGAAGGATGCTTGTACTCATAAATTATCACTTATTGCTAAAAAATGAAAAAAAAAAACTGAGAGAAAGATGCAGGACAGTTAATGGCAGAATGCATGATCTGGGATGGGGTGGGGTGGGGTGGGGGAAGGGAAAGGGAAATATGCCTGAACTGAATTGGAAAATGATGTATGAAATACACAAAGCATCAATAAAAAAAAAAAGAAATCACACAAAGTAAAAGGGCCCTGGCACTGTCCCCATGCGGACACCCATATGCACTGATCACGCCCATCTCCTCTCCTTCCTCCAAGGACCCACTGTGCCCCCCGCCACCCAGCACCTTCCTAGTCCCCTGCTCAGTTTTTTTCTATCATCCACTCCCATCTCTAGTGACTACTCTTCTGGTCTGTACTTATGGAAGGCTGACTGGGTTTCTACGAGGGAGTGAGAACACATGGCATTTGTCTTTCTGTGTCTGGCTTGTTTCAGTCAACATGTTGTTCTCGGGTTCCATCCACATGGTCACAAACAACTGGATTTCATTTTTCTCCTTAGCAGAGTAGTATTCTACTAGCTAAATATCATAACAAGACAAACCAGGCTCCCTGGTGTCCGCATCTCCCAATTTTGGAGGCTCTTCTTTCTGTGAGCACAGGGTCACCAAGCAAATGACAGCAAACCCATCGGACCCAGGGAAGAGGCCCACGGTGGTGGTGTACCAGCGTGCTCTGAGGACTGTGTGTCTCAACTGTATATAAAACACTTGTTTCAGTAACGTTTCCATCGCTGGCAACCATAGAGATCAGGATAAGATAAAAATGCTATTGCTTGTGTCTACATTAAGAAGAAAAGCAGGTGACTGCAGGAAAATTAGAACCTAGAACATAAAAGCCCATCCCAATACCACAGTTATCACCTGGGGTTTCCTTCTAGGTTTCCCACATTTTTGTAAATGTTCTAAACATGTTTTGATTGAATTTTTGTCCAGTTCATACAACATCTTCAACCCCCAGCCCCCTGATGGATTTCACACATTATTGAGTCAAGTTTGTGTCCCCAGATGTCCCGTGATGTGTGTTCATCCCCTGCAGCCTGCTCAGCCTGTTTAGCATCACTCCCTTAAAGAAGACCAACTCTCCCTCACCCAGCCGTAATTGGCTGCCACTAGTTCCTCAACTAAGGCAGTAGCCTCTTACCCATTTCCCCACTTCTATTCTGGCTTTTTGTCTGGTTTGAGTCCCATATGTGGGTTTTTTTTTAAGATTTATTTTTATTTTATGTGTACAGGTATTTTGCCTGCATGTATGTAAGTGCATCCATGTCATGCAACGTTCATGGATGCCAGAAGAGATTGTTGGTTCCCNGGACAAAGGGGTTTGCTGGAATCTGCAGAGTAATAATAGGGCAACTTTCTCTTTGTCCCCAACTTCCAGACCCCATGAAGGCAAGACGCTTGTGAACAGGCACTTCCTAGACAGATGATTGAAAGAGGTTCTTCTTTGGTAATTGGGGGAAGGAGGAGGAAGGACATGCCAAACGATAGTGAGAGTCCTCTTCCCTAAAGCTCTTGAATGGCCAGCCCCCTTTGTGAAGAGCACCACCTAATTGACATCCAACACGCACGCTTCTTACTGGCCACACATATATTCCCACTCCAAGGACCATGTCTGACTGTGTGAAAGGTATGACAGCACGCTTAAGATTAAAAAAATATACTATGATGAGGATAACCTCAAATGAGATCGAAATGAACCACGCCTCAGAAAAATATAGGGTGAAAATATCTGCTCTGGTTATCATCCTCAATATTCTATGGAAAATGTGCTACGCAGGACGTAACAGAGAAAGTAAAGATGAAAAGCTCTTAGAAACTGGCGTATGTGCTCACTAAAATTAAAAGCATGAATAAAATTCCTGGAAAATAAAGTTCAAGAAGAGAACTGGAGGAAAATGGACAAAAAATTGCAAAGAGGGAAACAATAGAGTAGCGAGGAAAAATTCGTAGAAGGTAAATAAGGTTTATTCTCCCTCACCCCCCCACCCTCGCCCCTAACCCCAGGAAACTGGAGGAAAACGGAAGAGGGCATTACCACTTCCTCAAAGAAATAGTGAATGGACTCCCAAAAGGTTTAACATGATAAATGAAAGACAGCCACACAGAAAGTTATTAAAAAAAAAGAATGTTAGGGAAAAAGATGAAAGAGAGGCTTATATGAGTCTTAAAATGAAAAATTAATTAAAAATAGAAAAATGGAATTTTAAAAAATGACTTCATAGTTTCCTTTGGTAATGCTGTTAGGTGATAGACACCTATGGGTCAAGACCTTCAAACTCCATTAGAAAACTTTTTTAAGATTGCTGTTCTGGAGCTAGATGGCAGGTCGTCTCCTCAGGCACCACCCATGGCGGACTGGAACCATCTTTTAACTCGTTCCAGTGAATTCTGACACCCTTTCTGACCTCGCGGCATTGCATTGGCCCAAGCGGCACAAACCTACATGCAGGACAGTACATTCATGGCACATATAAAAAATACATTAAAAAAATAAAAAGATTGTGTTCTGGATAGGTTTAGTGTCAACTGGCCCGACCTGGGTTGAGGAGCCTCAGTTGGGGATTTGGCTCCATTGGACTGGCCCTGTGGCTATGTCCCGGGTATTTTTTTTTTTTTTTGATTGTTCAATAATATGGATGGGCCCATCCCGCCCACCACTGTGGGATAGGCCACACCCATGGCCAGGTTGTCTGTATTATGTAAAAAGCAGGCTGAGCTATGGGCAGGGGAGCATTGCATCAAGCAGCGTTCCTCCATGGCCTGCTGCTTCACCCCTGCCTCCGCATCCTGCCTGCTGTGATTTCCTACCTTGGGTTCCCTCAGTGATGACCTGTGACCAGGAGATGTATCCGAGCTTCTGTAATAGCCAAATAACCCTTTCCTCTCCAAGTTTTTTTTTTTTTTTTTTTTTTTTTTTTCTTTGTCTCTCTCTCTTCCTCTCGTGGGATTTGTTTCTGTGTTTAAAGGGGGGTGGGTCAGCGGTTTTTCGCATGGGAGATGAGCAAACGCGAACCATGGCCATTGACAACTCTGAAGTATCCACCGGTTTCCCAGTTAGCGAAAGATAGAGTTAGAACGACATATTTCACCCACATTCACACTTCATTTGTTCAGAAGCTACTGCGAACGATACGTCAGCACAAACGAGATAGAGCAAGCCAAGAAAGAATAAGACACAGGAACCAGAACACACACCAGTGGGTGTGAACTCATGGAGAGCGACCAGTGGGGACCAGGCCAGGATAACACGTAGAAACGGTCCCAGAATCACAGAGGACCCCGAGGATAGGGTCACTTTAATGGAAAAGGAGGTGGGCTCATATAACTATATCTTTAAATGAAACATTAGAAAAAGTTAAAACACATAGGAGTAAAACATGCACTTTTTTAAAATTTTATTCATTTCTCGTAGTGGTGTAAGAGATGCTGTCTGCTGTAGGTCTGGTGCACCTCGTGTCCGCAATGGCGCGGGTCAGGAGGTCAGAAGAGGGTCTCGGATTCCCCTGGAACTGGAGTTCTCCTTGGAATTGGAGTCTTCAAACGTTGTTCCTCGGTCCGCCATGTGGGTGGCTGGGGATCAGACCCGGGAACTCTTGTAATGAGGCGGTCGGCGCTCGTACCGCCGGGTAGCCATCCTCCCAGCCCAAACATGCACTTTTTAAACAAGAGAGAGTTTATTGGGGTTATGGTTTGGTGGGATACGGTCAATCATGGTGGGGTCACTGCAGCAGCACCATGGCATGGCTGGTTTCATGGTCCCCACAACCAGGAAGCAGGGATGGAGGATGCTGACTGGCTTTCCACTGTCCCCCTTTTTATGACATCTTGGATTCTAGCCCATGAGAGGATGATAGTTACATTCAGGATGGTCTCTTTCCTCAGTTAACTCTGCAGAAGCTCTAGGGCAGAGCTGTGTCTCCTATGTGATTCCAAATCCTATTGGCAGTGAAGATTTGTCATCACATTTTGCTAATTTTTAAGATCTTTAAAGCAAATAATCTGGAGAAATTATTTTTTATATTTATTTATTTATTTATTTATTTATTTATTTATTTATTTATTTATTTGTATGAATGTACGTCTGCATGTAGCTTTGTGCACCCGTGTCGTGCAATGCACGGAGGTCAGAAGAGGGTCCCGATTCCCCCTGGAACTTGAGTTCTCCTGGAATTGGAATTACAGATGGTTCTTAGCTGCACGTGGGTTGCTGGAAATCCGAACCTGGGTCCTCTGCAAGAGCAGTTGGTGCTCTTAACAGCTAGGCCATCCTCCAGCCCCATATCCGAAAGAAATTTTTAAAAGTTATTGCTGGAGAGATGGCCTAGCTGTTAAGAGCACCAACTACTCTTGCAGAGGACCCAGGTTCGATCCCCAGTACACCACATGCGTAAAGAACCGTCTGTAACTCCAATTCAGGAGAACATCAGTTCCAGGGAATCAAGACCTTCTTCTGACCTCCACGGCATTGCTGGACAGGGGTGCACAAAGCTACATGCAGACAGTACATGCTCATACACATACAAAAATAATTAATTAATTTTTAAAAGCCTATTGCCAAATCACTCTCTACTGATGCATCTGATATTTATGCTCCTCAAAACACATACACTTCTTATACTAAGTAATCTGATACTAAGAATAATGTTTAAAAAACAACTTGAAGTGCTATGAAAAAATAGTTCTATACTAGACTCTGAAATAAACAGTACATTCACAGTCACAATGTCAAAAAATTATGTAAAATTTGTGATACAAATTAGGTGATAGGCAATAGTAAATTGGAAAGTGATGAAAAAGAACTAAGTCAATACATAAAGTTATAAATAAATAAAAATACAGTCAGTATATTATTTGAAATAGGAACTTTACTATAAAAATCAATTTTAAAAAAGTTATTTCTATGTGGTGGAGCTCTGGTGCGGGAGGCATCAGGTAAGAGAATTCTCTTACTTTGTCTTAGATATATTTAATGTTTCAAAACATACACCTATATAATTATTAAGTACATTTTGTTCTTTTTGAGTCACAGCTGGCCTGGAACTTGGTATGGAGACTAAGCTGGCCTTGACTCCACAGAGATCCACCTGCTCTGCCTCCCGATGCTGGGATTAAAGGCGGTGGGCCACCACACAGGCACCAGGTACTATTTTTTACTCTTTAGGATATTCACTTTCAAAAGATGAAGTACCAGATATTAGACTTGCTACCTCACCTTAAACAATGTCTGGAACAATAAAATGTCAATTAGATTTCATACCCAACAAAAGTATCTTTAAAGATAAACTGATATAAAGAATTTTTTCAGACAAAGAACATTTAAATTTTTTCTGCAGATGTGTGATCATAGAAAATGGTAAAAAATGTTCGCAGACAGAAGAGGCATGATCCACATTAAATTTCGGTTTAAGTTTGGAACTAAAAGCTCTGGAAAAGAGTAGTTTGGGGGCTAACTATAAATAAAATTATAAATATTAATTCCTAACCATAAGAAAATATTTCCAATGTTTAATTTTTAGCTATTTCAAACAAACCAATACCATGTGTCACTGAAGATATATATGATTTATATAGAAGTGAGCATGACAAGAAAAAAATGTGCGAGAGATGCAGGCACTTCCTTATGGTGCTATCTGAAGGTGGACTGTGACAAGTTAAAGAAGTAGATTGCAAGAACCAAGCGTGGTGAGTTCCAGGACAGCAGGAGCGACAGGGAGACACTGTCTCAATAAATAAATAATAAATAAATAAATAATAAAATAATAAATAAATAAAAAGAAGGATTGTAAAGTTTATCATGGCCAATGAATAAAACGAAGGAGAGATGTGGCTTGTAAGCCCCAAAACATGTTACTTATCCCCGTATACTTCCTCCTCTGCCATGCCCTCCATTCCTGACCCCCGTTTAGCCCTTCCTAGTCTAATGCTCTCCTGTTCCCCCTTCATAGCACCCTACAGCCCCTCCCAAGAAGCACCACACATGGCCACTTTACTGTTTCTTGACTTCTCTGGAGTGAGGGTACCTCACTCATGATGATTGTGTCCAGTTCCAAACTTATCTATAAATTTCATAACTTCACAAAACCTGGATTCTTTTTTTTCCTTATTTTATTTTTTTTTTTGTCGTTTGATACAGGGGTCTTCCTGAAGCCCCAGTGTCCTGGAAACTCACTATGCCAGACCAAGCTGGCCTCAAAACTTACAGAAATTTGCCCACCTCTGCCTCCCGAGTTCTGGGACAAAAGGTGTGCACAACCATGCTTGGATTAGAACGGATTTTTAAAATGTGTGTGTTAAATTGTTTTTTCTGGGCTAAGTAGAAATGGCTCAGCAGTGAGAATACTCGTCCAGCCCCACAGCCCTGGGAGCCAACTCTTTAAAGCACATTTCTTTGCAGACATGTGTATACTGTTGGTTCTGTTTCTTTAGAAAATGCTGATATACTTCTAGTTATTTCATTGTGAAGAGTTAAAACATAGGCCCACACAGAGATTTATACCCAAATGTCCAAAACACCATTTTCATATCAGTCAGGAAGAGAGAGAGAAGAGAGAGAGAAAATATTAACTGTGATGTAGCAGTCTAGAGCAAAGGATCAGTTGGTAAAGTGCTGGACTTACAATCACAAGAACCCAAGTTCAGCTCCCGGCACCCAGGTAATAAGTGAGCCCAGTGGCGGACCTCTGTAATGCCAGCACTGGGAAGGCAGAAGAAGGTGGATCCTGGGCTCACCGGTGGCCAGTCTAGCTGAAATGGTGGGTGCTGGGCTCAGTGAGAGACCCTGCCTCAACAAATCCAGGTGGAAAGACAATCAAGAAAGTCACTCATTGTTGCCTCGGGCCCCTGAGCACAGCTGACATACATGTGCACATACAAATGTGTAACACAAAGCCGGGTGTGGTGGTGCACACTTTAATCCTAGCACTTGGGAGGCAGGGCAGGTGAATCTTTTTGAGTTCAAGGCCAGCCTGGTCTACAGAGTGATTTCCAGGACAGCTGTGGCTACCGGGGAGACCATGTTCCAAAAAGACCCAAAAAAAAAAAAAAATGTGTACACAAATGCTGTGACACACCTGTACATTATTACACACAAAATTAACTGCTGAGTAAAAGAAGACACACCCCTGACTATCATAAGAGAGCACTGCATGGCTCCATTCATAGGAAATTGTAGAAAACAGCAAAACACTACTGACAGAAAGCAGATCAGCAGCTGTCAGGGGTAATTATGGAACGGTCACCAAAATTGAGGAGTTAGATGGAATAAATTATACCCGAACACACAGCTGATCTCTAAAATAACAGGAAATTTAAGAAATATTCCACTCCAGTAGGAATACAGTCATATTACTTTTATTATGCAAATGAGCCTGCTTTTGAAACCGAATTCCAATCAGCTCAGGAAATCTGGTTTTATGTGGAGATTCTGAGTCTGAGGCTTGCTTACAAGGGAAGTCAACAGACAGACTCTGTAAGGGACTTCGACACTGCCACCTGTGCCAAGGGTGAGAAACCAAGGCTTGAAAATAGCCCACATGGCTAACGCCCTTTCTGGGCCACCAGACCACACCACTGTGCCCACTTATCCTCCCCCACCTATGCACAGCACCCCATGATGCCCGCAACCTGGCACCCCACAGTCTGGAACAAGGGCTGTCTCCCCATGGAGCCTTCTTTTGATGGTGGGGCCAAGCAGTTTCAAACAGGCCCCCAAAACACTCCCCTGCCTCCTGGTTTTTGGGTGGCCCTTTGTTGGATTGGGGGTGGGGGTCTGGCCTCGGCTTTTACCCACAGCTCTGTGCCATGCCTGTGATGTCAGGAGGCTGGAGTCCAGAGCCACTGTGCCACCAGACGACACTCTCCAGCTGGCTTTTGCCTTGGAAGCTTCCTCTGGGAGCACCTAGGGAAGAGCCCTCCCTCTCCCCATCTCACCTGCTCCAGTTGCCAGCCAGGAATCAATCATTTTCCAGAATGAATGGCTTTTCCTTCAGGCTGAATCTCACCTTGTTACTATGGAGAAACGGCAGATCCTAAATGTCCATCAGCACAAGGAGATGAATCTGATTTGATTCTGTCCTTTTGCTGCCCATACGGACATTTACAAATGGTGAGAACCATGTAACAGGACAGCATATGATCATCACATGATATGAGCAAGTGTGTAAGCGATGATCATAAGTGTGTAAGCCATGATCACAAGGTGTGAAGCCATGATCACAAGCGTGGTTAAAACATAAAAGCAGGCAGCACGGGATGGCTCATTGGCTAACACTTGCTGCTCTTGCAAGAGGACCTAGGTTCCAAGCACCCACATGGGAGTATAAAACTGTCGGAAATCCAGCTCCAGAGATCTGACGCCCTCTCTGGCCTCCACCGGCACTGCCTATATAGCATATATATATATATATATATATATATATTATATATATATATATATGTTTCAAAGCTAAGTTATCTTATAGATAAAAAGGGGAGTGTTACAGATAACACCACGGAAAGACACAATATATATTAATGTCTCAGCTGTTACCTGGAAATTTAGTATGGATTAGGAGTAAAAGTAATAACAACTTGTAGTTTACATACATTTAAGTGTGACAAATCTTTTATGTTGATAGTATTAGACCAATTTTTAAACAACATAAGTAATCTAGTTTGCCATTATATAATGTTTGAATAAATTTTGGATAATGGTAAAAATAAGTTAGAGAAACCTTGATTAAACATACATTGTGATCTTTAAGTTACCTGATTAAGACTTGTTCCTGTAGAAATAAAGTTTATACACACACACATGTATATATATATATATATATATGTAATTTATCCTTTATATATTACAACCCTTAGATGTATAACTTTAATGTATAAATTTTATAGAATGGGTTTTATAGATCCTTATTGGGTGTTGGTGGGTCATATCCAGTAGATGACAGTATATACTTAATAAAACTTTGAATTATCACATGTGTAATTTTGTATTTACCCTTAATAAATCAATTAATTTGTTAACTGTTATTATACTGGCAGACCTGAGTTTGGAAAAAAAAATCAATCTTAGTTTTAGAGTTAGTTTTTACTGAATTTAAACACTAAATTTATGTAAGTAGTATGCAGTGCCGGTGGAGGCCAGAGAGGGCGTCAGATCCTCTGGAGCTGGAGTTTCAGACAAGGTTATAAATTCCATGTGGGTGCTTGGAACCTAGGTCCTCTGCAAGAGCAGCAAGTGTCTTAGCCAATGAGCCATCTCTCCAGTGCCTGCTTTTATGTTTTAACCACAGCTTGTGATCATGGCTTACACACTTGTGATCATGGCTTACACACTTATGATCATCGCTTACACACTTGCTCATATCATGTGATGATCATATGCTGTCCTGTTACATGGTTCTCACCATTTGAATGTCTCGTATGGCAGCAAAAGGACAGAATCAAATCAGATTCATCATCCTGTGCTGATGGACATTTAGGATCTGCCGTTTCTCCATAGTAACAAGGTGAGATTCAGCCTGAAGGAAAAGCCATTCATTCTGGAAAATGATTGATTCCTGGCTGGCAACTGGAGCAGGTGAGATGGGGAGAGGGAGGGCTCTTCCCTAGGTGCTCCCAGAGGAAGCTTCCAAGGCAAAAGCCAGCTGGAGAGTGTCGTCTGGTGGCACAGTGGCTCTGGACTCCAGCCTCCTGACATCACAGGCATGGCACAGAGCTGTGGGTAAAAGCCGAGGCCAGACCCCCACCCCCAATCCAACAAAGGGCCACCCAAAAACCAGGAGGCAGGGGAGTGTTTTGGGGGCCTGTTTGAAACTGCTTGGCCCCACCATCAAAAGAAGGCTCCATGGGGAGACAGCCCTTGTTCCAGACTGTGGGGTGCCAGGTTGCGGGCATCATGGGGTGCTGTGCATAGGTGGGGGAGGATAAGTGGGCACAGTGGTGTGGTCTGGTGGCCCAGAAAGGGCGTTAGCCATGTGGGCTATTTTCAAGCCTTGGTTTCTCACCCTTGGCACAGGTGGCAGTGTCGAAGTCCCTTACAGAGTCTGTCTGTTGACTTCCCTTGTAAGCAAGCCTCAGACTCAGAATCTCCACATAAAACCAGATTTCCTGAGCTGATTGGAATTCGGTTTCAAAAGCAGGCTCATTTGCATAATAAAAGTAATATGACTGTTTCCTACTGGAGTGGAATATTTCTTAAATTGTTATTTTAGAGATCAGCTTTGTTCGGGTATAATTTATATACAATCTAATCACTCAATTTTAGGTGCACAGTTCCATAAATTACCCCTGACAGCTGCTGATCTGCTTTCTGTCAGTAGTGTTTTGCTGTTTTCTACAATTTCCTATGAATGGAGCCATGCAGTGCTCTCTTATGATAGTCAGGGGTGTGTCTTCTTTTACTCAGCAGTTAATTTTGTGTGTAATAATGTACAGGTGTGTCACAGCATTTGTGTACACATTTTTTTTTTTTTTTGTTTTTTTTGAGACATGGTCTCCCTGTAGCCCCAGCTGTCCTGGAATTCACTCTGTAGACCAGGCTGGCCTTGAACTCACAAAGATTCACCTGCCTCTGCCTCCCAAGTGCTAGGATTAAAGGTGTGCACCACCACACCCGGCTTTGTGTACACATTTGTATGTGCACATGTATGTGCAGCTGTGCTCAGGGGCCAGAGGTCAACAATGAGTGACTTTCTTGATTGTCTTCCACCTGATTGTTTGAGGCAGGGTCTCTCACTGAGCCCAGCACCCACCATTTCAGCTAGACTGGCCACCGGTGAGCCCAGGATCCACCTTCTCTGCCTTCCCAGTGCTGGCATTACAGAGGTACGCCACTGGGCTCACTTATTACCTGGGTGCCGGGGATCTGAACTTGGGTTCTTGTGATTGTAAGTCCAGCACTTTACCAACTGATCCTTTGCTCTAGACTGCTACATCACAGTTAATATTTTCTCTCTCTCTTTCTCTCTCTGACTGATATGAAAATGGTGTTTTGGACATTTGGGTATAAATCTCTGTGTGGGCCTATGTTTTAACTCTTCACAATGAAATAACTAGAAGTATATCAGCATTTTCTAAAGAAACAGAACCAACAGTATACACATGTCTGCAAAGAAATGTGCTTTAAAGAGTTGGCTCCCAGGGCTGTGGGGCTGGACGAGTATTCTTAACTGCTGAGCCATTTCTCTAGCCCAGAAAAAAAAATTTAACACACATTTTTAAGAATCCAGGTTCTAATCCAGGCATGGTTGTGCACACCTTTAGTCCCAGAACTCGGGAGGCAGAGGTGGGCAAATTTCTGTAAGTTTGAGGCCAGTCTGGTCTGCATAGTGAGTTCCAGGACAGCTGGGGCTTCAGGAAGACCCTGTATCAAACAGACAAAAAAAATAATAAATAAGGAAAAAAAAGAATCCAGGTTTTGTGAAGTTATGAAATTTATAGATAAGTTTGGAACTGGACACAATCATCATGAGTGAGGTAACCCTCACTCCAGAGAAGTCAAGAAACTAGTAAGTGGCCATGTGGGTGCTTCTTGGGAGGGGCTGTAGGGTGCTATGAAGGGGGAACAGGAGAGCATTAGACTAGGAAGGGCTAAACGGGGGTCAGGAATGGAGGGCATGGCAGAGGAGGAAGTATACGGGGATAAGTAACATGTTTTGGGGCTTACAAGCCACATCTCTCCTTCGTTTTATTCATTGGCCATGATAAACTTTACAATCCTTATTTTTTATTTATTTATTTATTTATTTATTTATTTATTTATTTATTTATTGAGACAGTGTCTCCCTGTAGCTCCTGCTGTCCTGGAACTCACCACGCTTGGTCTTGCAATCTACTTCTTTAACTTGTCACAGTCCACCTTCAGATAGCACCATAAGGAAGTGCCTGCATCTCTCGCACATTTTTTTCTTGTCATGCTTCACTTCTATATAAATCATATATATATTCAGTGACACACTGGTATTGGTTTGTTTGAAATAGCTAAAAATTAAACATTGGAAATATTTTCTTATGTGTATGAATTAAATATTTATAATTTTATTTATAGTTAGCCCCCAAACTACTCTTTTCCAGAGCTTTTAGTTCCAAACTTAAACCGAAATTTTAATTGGTATCATGCCTCTTCTGTCTGACGAACATTTTTTACATTTTCTTATGATACACATCTGCAGAAAAAATTTAAATGTTCTTTGTCTGAAAAAATTCTTTATATCAGTTTAATCTTTAAAGATACTTTTGTTGGGTATGAAAATCTAATTGACAGTTTTATTGTTCCAGACATTGTTTAAGGTGAGGTAGCAAGTCTAATATCTGGTACTTCATCTTTTGAAAGTGAATATCCTAAAGAGTAAGAAAATAAGTACCTTGCCATGTGTGGTGGCACACGCCTTTAATCCCAGCACTCGGGAGGCAGAGGCAGGTGGATCTCTGTGAGTTCAAGGCCAGCTTAGTCTACATACCAAGTTCCAGGCCAGCTGTGACTCAAAAAGACAAAAATGTACTTAATAAATTATATAGGTGTATGTTTTGAAACATTAAATATATCTAAGACAAAGTAAGAGAATTCTCTTACCTGATGCCTCCCGCACCAGAGCTCCACCACATAGAAATAACTTTTTAAAATTTGATTTTTATAGTAAAGTCCCTATTTCTAAATAATATACTTGACTGGTATTTCTTATTTATTTATAACTTTATGTATTGACTTAGTTCTTTTTCATCACTTTCCAATTTCCTATTGCCTATCACCTAATAAATTTGTATCACAAATTTTACATAATTTTTTGACATTGTGACTGTGAATGTACTGTTTATTTCAGAGTCTAGTATAGAACTATTTTTTCATAGCACTTCAAGTTGTTTTTTAAAAATTATTCTTAGTATAAGATTACTTAGTATAAGAAGTGTATGTGTTTTGAGGAGCATAAAATATCAGATGCATCAGTAGAGAGTGATTTGGCAATAGGCTTTTTAAAAATTAATTAATTTATTTTTGTATGTGTATGAATGTACTGTCTGCATGTAGCTTTGTGCACCCGTGTCATGCAATGCCGTGGAGGTCAGAAGAAGGTCTTGGATTCCCCTGGAACTGAAGTTCTCCTGGAATTGGAGTTACAGACGGTTCTTAGCTGCCATGTGGGTACTGGGGATCGAACCTGGGTCCTCTGCAAGAGTAGTTGGTGCTCTTAACAGCTAGGCCATCTCTCCAGCAATAAGCTTTTAAATAATTTCTCCAGATTGGGGCTGGAGAGATGGCCTAGCTGTTAAGAGCACCAACTGCTCTTGCAGAGGACCCAGGTTCGATTTCCAGCACCCACATGGCAGCTAAGAACCATCTGTAATTCCAATTCCAGGAGAACTCCAGTTCCAGGGGGAATCCGAGACCCTCTTCTGACCTCCTTGGCATTGCACGACACGGGTGCACAAAGCTACATGCAGACAGTACATTCATACACATACAGAAATAAATAAAATTTTAAAAAAGTGCATGTTTTACTCCTTATGTTTTTAACTTTTTCTAAATGTTTCATTTGAAAAGATATGTTATTGAGCCCACCTCCTTTTCCATTAGAAGTGACCCTTCCTGGGGTCCTCTGTGATTCTGGGAAGTTATCTACGTGTTATCCTGGCTGGTCCCCATGTCGCTCTCCTGAGTTACACCCATTGTTTTCTGGTTCCTGTGTCTTCTTTCTTGGCTTGCTCTATCTGTTTTGCTGAAGTATATTCTCAAGTAGCTTCTTAACAAATGAAGTGTGAACTGTGTGAAATATAGTCTTTCTACTGTTAAACCTGGTGGATAGATTATGTGTAAATGGCAATGGTTCTAGTTTGCTTTCATATAGCCATGAGAAAACACTCTGACCCCCTTTAAAAAAATAAACAAATAAAAGAGAGAGAGAGAGAGGAAAAAAGAAAACACTCTGACCAATACCAACTTGAAGAGGAAAGGGTTTATTTGGCTTACATCTCCCGGGTCACAGTTCATCACTGAGGGAACCCAAGGTAGGAACACAGGGCAGGGATGTGGAGGCAGGAGTTGAAGCACAGGCCATGGAGGAACGCTGCTTACTGGCATGCTCCCCTGGCCCATGCTCAGCCTGCTTTTTTACATAATACAGAACAACCTGCCTGGGTGTGGCACTGTCCACAGTGGCTGGGCCCTCCCATATTATTGAACAATCAAAAAAAAATACCCAGGGACATAGCCACAGGCCAGTCCAATGGACGAAATTCCCCAACTGAGGCTCCTCAACCCAGGTCTGCCAAGTTGACACTAAACCTATCCAGAACAGCAATCTTTTTATTTTTTTAATTTATTTTTATATGTGCATGAATGTACTGTCTGCATGTAGGTTTGTGCACCTGTGTCATGCAATGCCGCAGAGGTCAGAAGAGGGTGTCAGATTCCCTTGGAACTGGAGTTAAAGATGGTTCTCAGCCGCCATGTGGGTGCTGGGGATCGAACCTGCCATCTCTCTAGCTCCAGAACAGCAATCTTAAAAAAGTTTTCTAATGGAGTTTGAAGGTCTTGACCCATAGGTGTCTATCACCTAACAGCATTACCAAAGGAAACTATGAAGTCATTTTTAATTCCCATTTTCTATTTGTAATTATTTTCATTTTAGAACTCATATAATCCTCTCTTTATCTTCTGTTCCCTAACATTCTTTTTTAATAAACTTTCTGTGTGGCTGTCTTTCATTTATCATGTTAAACCTTTTGGGAGTCCATTCACTATTTCTTTGAGGAAGTGGTAATGCCCTCTTCCGTTTTCCTCCAGTTTCCTGGGGGACAGGGGCGGGGTGGGGGGGTGAGGGGAGAAGAAACCTTATTTACCTTCTACTAATTTTTCTCTCTATTGTTTCTCTTTGCAATTTTGTTCCATTTTCCTTCCAGTTCTTCTTGACTTTATTTTCCAGGAATTTTATTCATGCTTTTAATTTTAGTGAGCACATACGCCAGTTTCTAAGAGCTTTTCATCTTTACTTTCTCTGTTACGTCCTGCGTAGCACATTTTCCATAGAATATTGAGGATGATAACCAGAGCAGATATTTTCTTCTACCCTATATTATTTCTGAGGCTTGTTTCATTTCGTTCTCATTTTGAGGTTTCCTCATCATATATATTTTTTTAATCTTAGCTTTCTGTTCCTACTTCAGACATGTCCTTGGGTGGGAAGTATATGTGTGTCCAGTAAGAAGAGTGCGTGTGGATGTGAATCTAGGTGGTGCTCTTCAACAGGCTGCCTTCAAGAGCTTTGGAAGAGTACTTCACTATTCTTTTGGCATTTCCCCAATTACCAAAGAAGAGACCTCTTTCAGCATCTGTCTAGGAAGTGCCTGTTCACAAGCGTCTTGCCTTCATGGGGTCTGGAAGTTGGGGACAAAGAGAAAGTTGCCCTATTATTACTCTGCAGATTCCAGCAAACCCCTTTGTCCAAATTCCTGGCCTTCTTCTTCTTTGTCACCCCAGAACCCTGAACTGCTCTTGTTAATTTAGCCAGAGAAGAAATATCAGAGCTCCTGTTTGGGTAAGAGCTAAGAGGGCGGAGTCCCACGTGTGTTTTGACCCTGCTGTTCCGTCTCAGAATTCTTAGCCTTTTCAGGGTTTAAATGGAATAAATTGCTTGTTTTTTCCTTTTTTTTTTTTTCATGTTTCTCCATCTTTCAAATCAGTAACTACATCTCCAATCATTTCAGTCTTCGAAATATTTGTTGAGTCTCTGTCTCTCTGTGTGTGTCTCTCTGTCTCTTTCTCTCTTTCTCTCCCTTTAAAAAAGGTTTTTCTATCCTATTAGTGGGACTGGAGAAGGGAGAAAGAAAAACACACGCGCTGGCAAGCTCCCGTCTCTAGCCACGTTCTTAGCTTCTGTCATTTTATTGATAGTGCTATAATGAACAATTTTTGTGCCTCTCATTTTCCCTCCCCCTTTTGCATTTATGGATTAGTGTTGGATCAAAAGCACAAGTAAGAAATAAGATTTAAATAGAGGGTGACTTTATCCCACATTTCTAAAGATGAGAAGAGCTGTAGAGAGAATCTGAGGCTAATGGAGGAAGATGAAAGGCTTTGTGTCCTATATTTTCATCTGTTTAGAATGAGTGTATCTGAGAGTGACAGGCCCGTGAATTTTCTGCAGCCTGAGTGAGGGGCAGTGTGTCTGCCACACTCACCACTGAGCACTTAGAGACTCTGCTCTGGTCTCCATTCTGTGCCTGAGGCAGGACTCCTCTCCACAGAGAAATGCAGTCTCCACTGAGATGCCCTAGGCATTTGCCCAGAGGGCCATAGTCTTCCAGGGAGCTTGTCTGGGTGTCTCAGTGATCCCAGCCCTGGCTTCTGAGGATCCAGAGAGAAACAGCAGGTCGGGGGGGGGGGGATGTTGCTGGGCGTGGTGCTGCCAGCGCTCTGTGGCTTCCCACACTCCAGAACTGAGACAAAATTTGTGTGGAACTTTTTCAGACTCATTCAATCTGTGGTATTTCATTATATTATAACATTTCTAGACTAAGACCATTAGACACAAAATCTATTGTTAGGGGATTTTTTAAAAATTTTGGGTTTATTATCATTTGTTTGATTATTTTCCAAATTATTTTTGCTTTATTCATTCGTTCATTCATTCTTAAAAAAGCAATTGTTTGTTACTTCCTGTCCAGCAGGGTAGCTAGAAGAAAAATATTCATCCAAGTCCTGTGTCCTATTTGGCATATGATAGGCAGCGTATGAATTTCTTCTGCACTCGAGCACATGACTTCAAACATCTGCATTTACTATCTTGGAATCTTGGAGGTCAGATGCATGAAATGAATTTCATTGAGCTGAAATCAAGATCTGGCTGGAGCTGTGTTCCTTTTAGGGGCTCTAGGGAAGAGGATTCTTTCCTTTCCTAACTTTGGGCTTCTGCCTCTCTTAGGCTTGTGTCTTTCCATCTTTAAGACCAGCAGGGCAGGCTGAGGGACTCTCCCACTTCCTCCTTCCTGTTTTAGGACCCTTTCTGATTACACTGCATCAGCTGGATAATGTGGGATAATCTCTTTAACTTAAGGTCTGATGATTAACAACTTTAATTCCACCTGGAACTGTCATCCTTCCTTGCCATGTAACATAAGATGTCCAGGTTCTGGAGGTTAGAATGGAAACACCTGCAATGGACTGGATGTAAAATGTCCCCATGGGCCTCTGAGTCTGAACACTTGGTGCCCAGGTGGTAGCACTGTTTTGTGTGTGTGTGTGTGTGTGTGTGTGTGTGTGTAGGGAGGTAGAAACTTTGAGGCATAAAGCCAAGGTGGTAGATACAGGCCACTAGGAGCCTGGCTGCCGACCTCTTGGGTACTATTTGTTGACCGTGTATGGCTAACAGAAAGACCCTATGCCTTGCCCATTCCAACTGTCCTGCCTTCCTTACCATGGTGGGCTGTATCCTCTAAACTAAACCAAAATAAACCCTTCAGGTGTTTTTGGACAGGTATTTGATCAATACAGAAAGAAAAGTCACAGGGTGCCAAATGAGTGTTATGAAACAAAGGCAGAGAGGAGAGGGAAGTCCTCACAGAACTCTCCATTTTAGGCAAGAAAACTCTTAGTATTAAGTAAGAAAACCCAGCAAGCAAAGTTTCATGGAGAAGCAGCTATCTAGAGCCACAGGGGACATCCAGAGGGGGTGACCTAGTGAGGACAGGATTTTGTGTCATGAATCTGGCAGTGGTTGTTGAGCTTTGCTTGATGATACAGCCTTTGTGTTTCTTAGTTTCACAGGAAGGAAGCCTGCTGATCAGGGATTATGTTGCCCCTAAGAAAGTCACTTATAAAACCACTGGCCTGGTGGAAGGGGAACATCTACACTTGGGAGTACAAGGGGCTCTTATTTTGCCATTGCTCATGACTGTTCTTGATAAACCAACAATTCTTTGGAATGATTCCCAGAAAACCCCTGAGACTGGCTTCTGGTCTTTTTATGTGCTGTGTGTGCATTTGGTGACCCACAGCTTTGCAGTTCAGATGCACTTAGAGGTGGGGGCTGGAGAAGTGTCCACCAGCATGGAGGTTGAAGGTTTCTCCTGAAACCCTTTGGCAAGACTTTGGCCCCAGTATAACCAACTCTGGATCTGTGGATTATATTGGATTGGCTTCATTTCTGGCTGCTTTTTGGGGAAATGTGAGGCAGAAGACCTATACAGTGGAGAAGCAAAAGAGATGTCTCCAACTCTCTCTAGCTATTTCTGGGTCCTTTGACAGGTGACTTTCCTTCCTCTCCAGCTCTTGACCATGGTAATTCATCATCACACATTCATTGATCCTTCCATCACTTTGCCCAACAAGTCAGTGTCTCTTTGGACAAGGTGAGCCACTTCCATACCCCTGACCCTTGTTAGATGGGAAGGAAGTGAAATTTATTGAGTCAGAGGAAACCAGACAATGTCTGAACTGGAAGGACATTTTGTTTAATAACCTTCTCTTATAAACAAGTGAACAGAAAGTTAAAGAGATGAAGCCATTTGCCTACAATCATGTGTCGGAACAGAGCACATCAGAACTGGGACTAGAATCAATCTCTCAGACTTCCAGCCCAGTTCCACCATCTCCTCCCATTATCTACCACATTCTGTTAACCGATTCAAAAACAAAACTGTTATGAGCCCTAAATTATTTTCTCCTTGAGCACAAAGAATTTTTAATTGGGAAAAGATGTGCCCAAATTTGTGATGGGAAACAATTAACACAGCCTCAGTGGAATTACTGGGCCGTGGCCCATTGTTTCAGCAAAGGCATTGAGTGATATGAAGAAAATGAAGACAGGGAAGGAGAGAACGCAGGCCTTCCTTGTTCTGGAAACCCTTGGTAGGGTTATTAAATTGTGTTTTGTTACCAAACACGAGCCTAGGAATGGCCAGCGAGTGTCCAAGGAGTGCCAGCTAACTACCCTCACTTCTCAGAGCTGGGCTTGGCAGCCAATACTCAGCAGTTTCTTTGCCAAGCTGGATGAATAGACCTCAGCTGATTTCTGGCTGTGAAAGGAGGCCCCGGGTACATGGGTTCCATCCTTTCTGTGATCCAGTGGGGAGAGGTCACTGCCTGCCCTGTTTGTCTTCAAACAGACCAACCTCCATACCCTACCCTATGGAGCCCCAAAGTGAGACCATTGTAACAAGGGTGGAGAGTCGATGGCCTTCGCTGTCTGTTGGCACTGGCTCATGCCGTCCTATTTACTCTGGTTTCTACCAGCTTCCAATTCTTTTTTAAATACATTTTTTGTTATTAAACTTTTTTATGTACATATATTATTTCTCAATCCAATTTAGAGTCATTTCCCTTTCCATGCCCCTTACCCCACCTGACTTCATGCACTCTGCCATACATGTCTTACCTCTTTTTCTGAGTTCTTCCAGAGTTTTTTTTTCAAAGCAGAGGCTTATTGTTTTGGGGAGAACTTCACTCTGTTTCGGTCAGGTTTTTTTCCCCCAGTTCTTTTGTTGTTCTCTCCAACTTGTATTGCTTCAATATATATGTATATATGATATATATTATATAAAATAAATATATATATTATATCTATATATATTCATATTATATATATTATTATATATTATACCTGATTGGAGGATTCTTCTTTTAGGCAAAAGATGTTTTAGTTTTCCTTAAGGAGTGTTGAAGGCTCCTCCTTGGCAAGCCCAAACTAAGCCATCAATCTGCCCTTTGTGCTCCACACTGGGTCTTTCCTTCCCAATTGGTCACCCCAAAATGAGGTCCAGTAGAGCACCATGTTTTGTCTTGATCTATCTGTACTGGTCCTATGATATAGCCTGGTTAGTCCAAACAATGGTCAGTCTATTACTCTGAAGAGGCTCAAATCCCAGTAAGCTGCTCAGTCCCACAAGCTAGATGTCTCAGCAGTCCCCATCTGGCATTGAAGATTTGGAGGATTCTTGGAGAGACATGAGTCTTCAGTCATATCTTGCGAAGGTTAAAAGCTGTGTCCATGCCGGGCGTGGTGGCCACGACTTTAATCCTAGCACTTGGGAGGCAGAGGCAGGCAGATCTCTGTGAGTTCGAGGCCAGCCTGGTCTACAGAGTGAGCTCCAGGATAGCTGGGACTAGAGGAAGACCCTGTCTCAAAAATAACAACAACAACAAAAAAAGCCGTGTCTCATGTCTTTGAAGGATGGCAAAAGCAGTGGCAACCACAGAGTAGATGCACTTGCCAGTAAGAATTGAAGACAGGCCAAACAATAGTGGTGGCTGCCAATTCTTAGCTTACTTTCTGCCTCTGGCCTCATTGAGTCAGTCTTTGACAGTGAGACTGATGTGGCTCAGCCCCTTGTTCTCCCAAGTGATGGAGCTCGTGCTTGCACAGAGGCAGTGGCCCATGCTGGCGCACAGGCAGTGGATTGTGATGTCACACAGGAAGCAGATCGTGATGTCACACAGGCAGTGGATCGTGATGTCACACAGGCAATGGATCATGATGTCACACAGGCAGTGGCCCATGCTGGCACACAGGCAGTGGATTGTGCTGGCACACAGGAAGCAGATTGTGATGTCACACAGGAAGTGGATCGTGATGTCACACAGGCAGTGGATTGTGCTGGCACACAGGCAGTGGATCGTGATGTCACACAGGCAGTGGATCATGATGTCACACAGGCAGTGGCCCATGCTGGCACACAGGCAGTGGATTGTGCTGGCACACAGGTAGTGGATTGTGATGTCACACAGGCGCACTGGTTCCTCTCACTTCTGCTCACTTTGGATTAAAGCCTGACCTAATCTTCACTGGCTCCAGCACTCAGGAAACTCCTGATCCTTCCTCTGGGATGGATTCATTCCAGCCTGCCCCTTTGGCTCACCCTAGAACCTCTTGCCCGAGCCACTGTGTCTGTGCCTGGGACTCGCTCAGAGCTCGCCACTGGTGCTCAGCTGCTCCTGACACTTGTGTGTCTACCTTCCTTCCTCCCACCCAGGCCTTCATGTTCAACACCTCCCATGGCTGAAGGCCTCACCTTGGATGTTCCACCAGAGGGTCTCACCTGCTCTGGGCCCCAAGCAGACCTCACAGTGTCACGAGAGACCCTCCTGTGAGCTCTTCTTGAGCCCTGACTGACCAGATGAATTCTTGGTCCTTTCATTGCCATGCTTCTGTTCTATCCCCAAGGACAGAATGTTTAGAAGAGCCAGTGCCCCCCCCCATGGTACTTTTAGCTGAGTGTTTTGGATCTCTTGTACACTCTAGAATTTGGAATTAACTACAGATTCCAGGAGGCAAAAACAACTTAAAAGTCAGTCCTAATGTTTTTCCAATTGTGGAACTGTAACAATCTGCATCAGAATTACCTTATTAAAAACACAATCTTGGGGGCTGGGGAAATGGCTGAGTGATTGAGAACCCTAGCTGCTCTTGCAGGGGACCCGTCTGGTGCCTCACCCTCACCTGGCGGCTATCAACCACCTGTAACTCCAGTTTCAGGTGATCCAATGCCCTGTTCTGGCCTCCACAGGCATTGCACGATGCAGGTACACTTACATACATGCAGGCAAAACACTCATATGCATAAAATACAAAGTAATTAACTAAAAATATGTACAGTCTCTAGGGAAGGCAGCTAGAATGTCTGAAGGATCTGTGTAGAAATATAAATCTGTGAATAGAAAATATAGACCAACAGTTTCCAAATAATTATTTTTAGCCTTTTGGACACTTTAGTCAAACAAAATCTTACACAGATGTCTAATATGTAAAACAGATATGCTCTAAGTGACATGTCTCTCTGCGTATGAGAGAGAGAGGTAGGGGAGGGAGAGAGGAAAATAATGTTTTAGGACAGTCTAGGTCATGTGAAGTAGGAAACAATCTGGAAATGTGATTGGCTGTCACAACAGAAGAGTTTTCCTGTTCTTGCCTTATGGGTACCATGGATGGGCATAGGCTCAGCTTTACTTCTTCTCTAGGTCTCAAACTGATGGGGGGGCCACCATCTTAATTGGCCCATTGGCCCATGGTAACACTGCCAGTTACCATGGCAGAAGGCAAGAAACAATGCAGAATGTTACGTCGGCAATTAGATGTTCTAGTTTCAAGTTGATATATAGTGCTTCCAAGAAGGGGACATTGGTCAAAGTCTATCACATGGTCCATTTAACCTATCAGAGAAATATCAATATTATGTATGGCAGCCATAGTTAAAGAAACCATTAGAAAGTTTTGTTTGGAAAATGTACCTGAAGGGGCCAAGGTGTGCAATCCTACTATATCCTTGAAAGTATTTTCTAATGAAAATATTTGTTAGATACCACCACTGAAGTAATTGATTCTATGTAGGTTCTCAGGCAACCCTACTATGATTCCTAGCTCCCTCCAAGAACACTGGATTGGAAAACTAGTCAGTGAGTTCCCCTGTTTTATAAACCAAGAAATTATGGTCAAGTTCCTTAAGAGCTCTTTTACATCTTAGTTGAAGGTTCTTCTCATTTTAGTTCACTATCTAGGGTGTGTGTGTGTGTGTGTGTGTGTGTGTGTGTGTGTGTGTGTGTGTGTGTGTGAGAGAGAGAGAGAGAGAGAGAGAGAGAGAGAGAGAGAGAGAACTCAAGTGTTAAACATAAATAATAGAATTATTCTGAAAGGAGCCACTACAGACTTGAGGAAATTTAAAATTTCCGTGAAGCCTTGCCATGCATTCCAAGTGACAGATACACGCAGTGAAGACATTATGTTTGCTCTGATTACCCAGGGGATGCTGGGCAATGTAAAGAGTTTCCGAAGAGAACAGCAGCGGATGGTGAAACTGTGCTCCTAATGTGGCGGGAAGTCAAGCAGAAACAAGCGGCTTTGCTGAGACCTGAGAAGAACACTCTAGAGTAGCCAGCGAGGACACTGATTGATTTTACTCAAGTCAAGGGCATTACATGGGAGCATTTATCCTGCAAGACTGAGCAGTTCTGCAGGGTTCAACAAACATTAACAATCACCTGCTGCGTCCCAACCACACTGTTAGGTGTCAGGAATCCAGTGGACAAATAGCACAAAGTCAAAGGCAGAAGTGGAAGGACAGGAATTTAGGGCTGAAGACAAAGTCAAGGCACTTGGAGATGATCCGCAGATATATTAGATGCTCTCTCTTGCCGTTATGACAAAATGCCCGGCAGAAGGCAGCTTAAAGGGGGAAGGGTTTATTTGGCTTACGGCTCTTCACGGCAGTAGAGACGTGGCAGTAGAAGTGTGGGCTGCTTGCTCACGTCTGGCAGATCAGGAAACAGGGAAATGCCGAGGCTCCTCCATCCATCTCCCTTCACCCTTTAATTCAGCCTGGGGCTTCCAGCCCATGGATGTTGTCACCAAGTTCAGAGTGGACCTTCCCTCCTCAATTAATCCCTTCTAGAAAGATGCTTGCAGTATGCCCCAAAGTCTGTCTCTAGTGTCCAGTGAGTTTCCTAATCCAGCCAAGTCGACAATGAAATCGGCCATCATAACTTGTCTTTGGGATGGTGGTGGGATGTTCCTGGGTTTCTCTTGGAGTTTCTCAGAATGCATCTGGGGCAAGATAATTCATCAGGGTGATCATGCCTATACACAGTAGGCCATGTAACATGTATTCATATAGTCCATTCTCAGTCACTTATTGGGACCACCTCTCCCCTAAACACACACACACACACGCACGCACGCAC
The DNA here is from genome assembly GCA_009823505.1 of Rhizomys pruinosus. Classification (NCBI taxonomy): domain Eukaryota; kingdom Metazoa; phylum Chordata; class Mammalia; order Rodentia; family Spalacidae; genus Rhizomys; species Rhizomys pruinosus. The sequence goes on along the minus strand of VZQC01008455.1, from coordinate 1,572,537 downwards.
GCATGCACGCACACACACACCACTTCCTTATGTCCTTGAGGTGATCATACTGATCATTCCCCTTCCTATACTACCCCCTTTGAGAACCACTGCATTATCCAGTACCCTCTGGCCCCACAGCCTAGTGTTTACATGCTCGTTATGAAACAGCATCTTGTATGTAGTGCAATCCCACCAGCTGTGAGCTGTCTTGAACTCTCCATCCTTCTTTCTACCTCCCAAGCACTGGGTCATAGGCATATGCCACCATGTTTGGTCTGCACTATCTCTGTAGCTCCAAGAATACAAATAACTTCCATTCTCCCTGCATTACCTCACTGCCCCCTAATTGCCTCTGAGAAAGTAAGGTTTAATATGAGGTTGCACCGAAGCTGAGGCTGCCTGTATTTCTGTCCTCATTTCTCTCCACCTTTCCCTTTGCCTTCATTCATCCAGACAGACACATGTTCATGCTCCAGATATACAATACAACATACAGGTCTCTTGCTGCCTAAGGCAATTTCTGGCCTTTGAGCTTTTGCTGGTGGACTGTGCATCATGCCTCCATGAGCCAGATGATATTGCCTTTACTCCTTCCCTTCCTCAGATCTAGTTTATTCTGACCATATAGCTTACAATTTGTTACTTGGAACTTCATAGTACAGTGACTAATAGCTCAGCTTTCAGAGAGATTTTATATTATTTTTATCTGCTTTAATATTGAGTAGCTACAGGGTACTTCAACACTGTACCTTCCATAAAGTGGCCATGATAATGTATCTTCCACATAGAGTCATGCTGAAGATCAAGATAATCCAAGTACAGTTATAACTAATTATAGGGTTAGTGACATGATTACACATGTTAATAGGCATACAAATATGTGTCTTCATAGTTCTCCTACCATTATGTAAACTTCTTGACTACAGGTGTTTTGTTTTATGCAACTTTATGTTCTTAAGTGCTGCTGACAGTACCAGGCAAATAGGAGGGTCATTTGAAATGAATGAAGCAATTTGGGAACACAAAATTATTTTCAGTGATGGATCAGCTTAAGTAGGCAGGAGAATGTCACCTGTATTATAGGATTTCCAGCTGTCGTGCTTGCAAAACCACAACTGCATGGTCTTAGTTGATTTGGAACATCTGGGCATATAGCCTGTCAGTTTCTTCATGGTTCATACTATATAGATGAGGAGGAACAACTGGAGCTTTGGAGACAGGCTGAGCAGGCTCTGCTCTGTTCTAGATGCAGGACACTATAGTGACTGCCCAAGGTTTGTGAGCATCTGCCTCTTCAGGGGTGCTTCGGGTACAAGCTTTGCAGTTTAGCTGAATTCCTTGGATTGCAATGGTGGCCCCATGCTCTTATCCAGAATGTCCAGAGTCCTGGCACTTATTTACCCCGTTAGTCATTTTACATTTCATTGATAGGTGAATGATTTCCTTAGTAAGCTTATGAATAATTTGGAAGTGGAGATTTTAAGGTGTCTGGGAGTCAGGGATTGTGGGGGGTAAGAATACCTGTTTGCTGAGAGTGAGCTAGGATCAGAGGGATCTCATGTGATGCAAATGTAATTATCAATGTCTTCTTTCCTCCTCTCTTTCTCTCTCATTCCCTCTTTTCTTCCTATCTCTATCTCAGTCAGCTTTCTGCTATGGTAACAAAATACTCGAAACTGTCAACTTAAGAAGAAAAGTTTATTTTGGTTCACGGTTTCAGTGGTTTTGGGTCATAGTTCATTGCTCTGCGGCCCGTGACAGGGTGATGAGAAAGTGAAAGAGAAGGGACTTGGGTACAAATATCCTCTTTACATTGGTTGGTTATTACTGTTAACGTGATACCAACTAGTGTCACCCAAGGCACCTCAATAGGAATTTCCTCCATCAGATTGGTTTGTGGCCATGCTGTGAAGTATTTTCTTGATTGATGATTGATGTAGGAGGCTCTCACCCACTGTGGGTGGTGCCACCCCTGGACAGGTGGTCCTGGGCTGTAGAAGAAAGCAGGCCGAGCCAGGGTGAGTAAGCTGAGCTTACTGGCCAGTAAGCTGAGCTCCTGCATGCTGTCTGTTTTGGCTCCTGCTTGATTCCCTCCTGTCTTTTCTCAGTGATGGAATCTGACCTGGGAGTGTAAGATGAAAGAAACCTTTTCCTCCTCTAATTTCCTTTTGGACAAAATGGTTTATCACAGCAACAGAAAAACTAGAACTCCCTTCAAAGATCTGCCACTAGTGACTGATTTCCTTCTGCTAGGCTCCTCCCCTTGAAGGTTTTAGTTCCTCTTAACAGTGCCATTGGCTGGGGACCAATCCTTTAACACAAGGAATTGGAGGATATTTAAGATCCAAATGACAGTGCTCCCTTTCTTCTTCTTCTTCTCCTCCTCCTCCTCCTCCTCCTCCTCCTTCCTCTCTCTCTCTCTCTCTCTCTCTCTCTCTCTCTCTTCTTCTTTTTGAGACATGGTATCACTCAAACTGGTCTCAAACTTGTGACCCTCCTGCCTTTAGCCTCCTGAGTATTGGAGTTACAGTGTCCACCACCAGTCTGACCTGCCGTGACCTCGGTTTGTTTCCCTCAGTGCTCTGTTCACCCAGCCTCTCTGTATTTGCCAGTCTGGAGCCCATGGCTCCTGATGGTCCCTTAAGATGGCAGATTTCCTTCCCACTCTGCACAGCCTCTTCCCTGACTCCCACTGCTAATAGATTCTTTTGTGCCTCGAATACAAATTCCTGGGAGATAGAAACTGAGGTAGCTTCTGGGCAAGAAGTGCCCCATTCTGGTTAGATCAGGTCTGCTGGGAGTGGGGCTCAGAGTGGTAGGAGAAGGGGGCGGAATGCATAGGGCGGGCCTACCAGGGCTGAGGGTTCTCTGAGAAAGGAATAGGAAAGAGATGGTGGGTGTCTCCAGTTCAGTGTCCTGTCTCCTCAGGCTTGGTGTGCTTTAAGAGTTCAGAGAGGGGGCTGGAGAGGTGGCCTAGTGGTTAAGAGTGCTGACTGCTCTTGCAGAGGACCTGGGGTTGATTCCCAGCACCCACATGGTGGCTAAGAACTCTCTTTAGTTCCAGTTCCAGGGGAATCAAACACCCTCTTCTGACCTCCATGGCATTGCATGACACGGGTGCACAAACCTACATGCAGACAGTACACTCATACACATAGAAAAGAATTCAGAGAGGAGCAAGGAGGAGAAGAAGGGTCTAGAGAGATGGCTCAGTACATAAAGTGAGAGGACCAGAGGTTAGATCCCCAGAAGCTATGTGAAAGCTCGCAGACATTGGAGGGGGCGAGCCTATAAGTCCCAGCCCTGGGGAGGCAGAGACAAGGGAGTCCCCAGTGCAAGCTGGCTAGACCAGCTGGAACTGATGAGCTCTGGGACCTGTGAAAGACCCTGCTCAGTCAAGAAAGTGGAGAGTGGAGAAAGAATGTAGGGAAATCCAGCTTGAATTGCAGGCTAGCTGTCCAGCTGGCATGCCTCAGGGCACCACATGGCCAAGATCTGGCTCCGCCCCAAGGAGGAGCAAGCAGCATGGCCTAGGTGCGCAATGCTTGGTGGATCAAGGTGTGCAGTGGCATAGATTTGGGGGGCTCATGATTGGTCCTGGGAACTGACGTCATTTGGTTTATAAAAGCAAGCAGTGGAATGAGTAAATTTGAATTCCATAGTAACATCATCATGGAGTTCCCGGCCGTTATTTTTTTATTAATTATTGCGCACATACAGGCTAAGGTAAGCCTGAATTTCATTTGGGTGGCCAGTGGGTTGGAAAAATGTTCCCTTTGCAGACCACCAACCTGGGTAGCTGGTGTTATGAGTGAAATTCCTGTCCCAGCTCTGGCAAGGTGGGAAGTCACAGCCAAGAGTGGAACATGTGTCTCATGGGTCCAGGCTAAGAGCCTGAGTTGGAATTATCACTCAGGCTGGGCTACGGGAAGTAGCTGGCTGGTCTCTGTGCAGAGAGAACAGCTCCCCACAGCAACTGTGGGCAGGTGCTGTGTCCCCCTCCCCCTTAGCAGGGCTCTGTGGTTCCTGTTCGGCATAAAAAGAAAAGCTTTCTACAAAAGAAGACACCCAATGTCATCTTATGGTCTCCACACAGACACGAAAGCTCACCAGCACACACAAATGCACCATCCACCATGTGAGCAGAAACACATGTGCACGCGCGCACACACACACACACACACACACACGAGAGAGAGAGAGAGAGAGAGAGAGAGAGAGAGAGAGAGAGAGATCTCCACCAGAGGATAGAATGTGCAACAGGAGAAGAGTCCAAGTATTGGGAGAAGGAGCATTGGGAAGGAAGAGGACCTGGTTACAGGCCATTAGCCAGGCTGGGGGCTGGGAAGGAGCTGGGAGAAGCCCGAAGAGAAGCTTCGAGCAGAAGACCCCACTTTAGTTTCACCAAAATGGTGCTGAGGGAGAAGCTTCCAGAAGGCCTTCCGTTTGCTCTTTCTCCCAGACGTACTGGCTCTGAATGATTTCTGCTGGCTTTGTGTGTGTGTGTGTGTGTGTGTGTGTTCATGTGTATGCAGATGTGTGTGGAGGACAGAAGACCATGTCAGGTGTCTTCAGACACTGTCCACTTTGTTTCTGTGAGAGACTCTGTCTCATAAAATAAAGTGGAGAGTGACAGAAGACAGCCAATGTCATCTTAGGGTCTCCACACAGGCATGGGCTTACCGATTAGACCAGGCTGGTTGCCCAGCAAACCCCGAGCACCCATTCGTTTCTGCTTTCCCGGCACACGGCATCAGGTTGACTCTATGTGAATCTTGGACGTGGAACTCGGGCCTTCGTCCTTAACCAATGAGCCAACTGCCCAGCACCCTGGCTTCTTTTTTCCTTCAACAATCAGCTGAATGCCATGGAGTCTGCAAATCCGCGCGGTTCTCATGCTGTGGAAGATTGACAGGCCCGAGGGCCTGCAGTGCCCATGAGCTGTTATTTGTGGATCTATGGAAAGGGTTCATTCAGCAAATTCATCTAGTTAAAGTCCTGCATTTAAGCCATAACCCGGATCCTGAGCAGTGGAGGCAAAGGTGTTTGTTCTCCATGAAAACCTCCTCCCATGCCTGTTCTTCCGACTCACAAGCACGTACTGCTGTCAGCCTGGAGCGGGCCACGTTGCCCCTTTAATGTCTGGCAGAGCATGAATTGTAAATATGTCTTTAGGCTCAAAGCCTGCCTGGAGATGGTGGCTGGAGAACTGGCCTTGAAGACAAGAGGAGTTGGGCTGAAAATGAGCTGCTGAATAATTTATCCCGAATTGGAAAGTCAATACCTTAAGTGAGGTGTGGTGAAATTCGAGAACCCGGACATAAACACTGCAAAGATGTCATTTTTGAGAGAACATTATCAAAAGGAAGGAGTCCTTGGAAGGAGCAGGAGGCAAGGAGCTGCAGAGGCTGGGCTGGGGTGGGCTTGGGGGCACAGAAGCAGGGCACAGTCACCTTGAGACAACTGCATCTGAGCTGGGGGAGGAGAGGGGCCAGGGAGGAGTAGGGGACTGCTGGGGAGGAAATGAGTGGTTTCCAAGAAAAGCTGCCAGGGAGCCTGGAGAGTCTCTAGAGGAGGGAAGACGCAGGCCTGTGAGGGGAGGAAGGTGCAGGCCTGTGAGGGAAGGCCTGTGAGGGAAGGAAGGTGCAGGCCTGTGAGGGAAGGATGGTGCAGGCCTGTGAGGGAAGGTCTGTGAGGGAAGGAAGGTGCAGGCCTGTGAGGGGAGGAAGGTACAGGCCTGTGTTCTAGTTGGTTTTCTACTGCTGTGATGAAAACATGGACCCAAAACAACTTGGGGAGGAAAGGGTTTCTTTGGCTTACAGCACAGTTCATCATCAAGGGCAGCCAAGCCAGGAGCCCAAGCACAGACCATGGAGGAACGCTGCGTTATTGGCTGGCTCCTCTGGCCTGTTGAAAGCTTAACTTGCTTTCTTATGCAATACGGCACCACCACCCACATCACTCAACAATCAAGAAAATCCCCCACAGTCCAATCCAATGGAGAAAATTCCCCAGTTGCAGTTCCTTCCACCCAGGTGTGTCAACTAAAGCTATCCAGCTCGGCTTGGATGGATTAAGAGGGGTGGTGGTGGGGGTTGAAGGTGGAACCAGAGAGAAGCTGATGAGGCCTGAGAGTGCCACACAGAGAGTGACCATGTGCTGAGTGGGAAATGAGGGCCCACACAGATTCTTGGACTGCAGTCTGACATACATGCTCCTATTCATGCAGCAGTGTTGGGCATGAACCTGAACAGCTATGACTAGACTCTATGCTGAACACAAAGTGAGCCCTGGTCTTACAAGTCTTAGGTATCAAAGCAGAATAATGACACCTGACAGGCCGGGTACTGTATACGTGCCATATCAATTTTCCTCATGGTGTTACAGTAGGTGAAATAAAGATCTCTATTCTTACAGGTAAAGGTACCGAGACTCAGAGAGAGCGTCAACCCTGCCAGTGAACAGAGAAGCTCCGCCTCTGTTGGGGTCTGTTGCTGTTGTGATTTGGGCTGAATGTTTGGACAGGGATGTATACAGTTTATAGCAGATTAAGAGTAATGATTTAGCCGGGAATGGTGGCACACTCCTTTAATCCCAGCACTCCAGCGGTTAGCTAGGGAATGGGGTCAAGGGAAGACATCCTTAAAACTTCTGTTTCAGGCACTGTATTTTGGTATTGTTGTTACTATAGTAAACAGACTACGAATAATCATTTTCTATTATTTAGTGAAGACCCAAAAGACTGAAATAGGAAAAAAAAAAAGACTCAAAAGTGTCAAGGCCCATGAGGATTTAGATCCACTTAAGATGCCTCAAACCTTCTTAAATGATCTGCTTCCAAGACCCTTGGACTCAGCATGAGAGGTCAGTTAGGAGAAAAATGTTGAGCAGAAAACAAGTGCTAGGTCTGGAGTACAGCCCAGTGCCTGGGATTTTACCTGCTTAGAACTGTCCACTTGAGATCTGGGGTGTCCCTGGAGCTCGGGCTGGCCTCGCTTGAGTTCCTAGTATCTTTTGTTCCTGCCATTAGTCTAATTTTTTCACTGTGTTCAAATTGTTTTAGTGGTTTAATTGATTTTTTGTTTATTAATCACATATCCAGCATTTTGCTAAACTACCTTATTAATTATAATAAACTAGCATGATTTAGTTTTCCAGTATATAATTATATCACCTGAGACTAATGATGGCTTGATTTTTATATTTTAAGTATGTTTTAGGAAGCTGACTAAGGAAAAGGAAGCAAAAACTTCTGGTTTTGATCATCATGGGATTTTTTTTTGATACCTGCAGATAACAAATAAAGGCAAATATTAATTGATTAATCCTCAGTACTGTGGTAGGTACTGATGCTATTGTTGTGAACAAAACTCATAAATTCATCTCTGTTTCCCAAGAACCAATAGGCAAAGGTTGCTACCCAGTTAATAGCCTAGGTGAGAGAGGCAGGGAGAGTCAGGGTAGCAGATGTGGTGAATGTGGAGGGCATTGGGAATTGGTAGTTATAGTTGACACAGCTCATCACGACAGCATAAAGAACATATGGGGGTGGGAGGCTGTCGAGGATTTCTACATGAATGTTGCCATGCATTAAGTTAGAGAACACTGAAAAAGGACCAGATTTGGGGATGTAGGGCACAGGAGTGTGTCTGTCCATTTGACTTCTGAGATGCTTTTGCGATGTATAAGGAGGAACGTTAGTGGAGTATTGGGTGTATAGCTTGGAGCTCCAAGGAGAGACCTGGCTGGACTCATCAGTATCTGATCATCAATAGGTGATGGCTAGTGTATGGATGGGAAGAGGAGAGAGAGAGAGAGAGAGAGAGAGAGAGAGAGAGAGAGAGAGAGAGAGAGAGAGAGAGAGAGAGAGAGAGGATATCAGGGATCCAGAGGAGCAACGATGCTTACTCACCAAGTAGAAGAGGATAGCAGTGGAGAGATGAGGCAGGCGATCCGGGAAGCACATGGTCCTAGAGTCCAGGAGAACAGAGCATTTGAAGAAAGAAGGGGAAGTCAGAATGTTCAACGCAGACGAAGGGGTGAATAGGTAATGTGTGAGAAATGTCCTTCCATTGGCAGGGCTGTGACAGGTGGCAGAATATTGAGAGCTTTCTAGAGATGACTACAATGCTGAAGAGTGAGGGGAAACAAAACTTCTTTCATAATTTGTTGAAAAACAAACAAATCTGCATTGTCTTTTGGTTTTAGAGTACAGCCTCACAAACAGAAATATTACTAAGACAGAGGGAAGCCTTTCTAATGAGCACAATCCTCAAATGCTGGGCATACCTATTCAACAGCTGTCGGAGGGCCTGCAGTAAATCTGAGGTGGGAGGTAAGGAATTTGAATCCATCCAACTTCTTGGGAGCATGAGGTTCTAACTGGATTCTGAAGTCTGTCAGCTCCCTCCCTGTGTTTACAGATGCCTGGATATGGAAGCCCATGGTGGACACTGGATGAGCCAATATCTACCACTCTGGGTTTGCACCATGCCAGGAGAGTGATTATATTGGTATCTGTAAATCTACCCAGCCACATGTGCTTATCCATCCCGCACCTGCTGAGGGCATTTTATCTGGACTCATTCATCTGAGTACTTTGTACTTTTGTGCATCTGCCATTTGTCTTAGAACCAAGATTATACAAGTCCTTTGATGACAAATTCCACAGCTCTGTGAGGAGAGGCTCTGGGCCCGCTGCAAGCGCAAGCTGTCCCAGGCTCTGGGCTCCAACTCTGTCAGAAGAAGCAGATTGCAGACTTACCTCCCAGCTGGTTCTTGCCACTTGTAATTTGGGCTTTCTCCCGAAATCACTCTGTTCTGAACAAGCTAGTCACCTCGCTGTTGTGAGAGGTTTATGGGACTCCTAAATATTTCATTCACCATCTGGCTGACAGCACAGCCCAGGGCATGCCTATGGGCTGATAGTGCCCCACACTGTTGTACACCAGTCTGCAAAATGTGGCACCACTCCTCGTGTTTGGCAGGCACCTGGGATTCTTGTGAAGGGCCTCTGCTACTTCTCTGAGGCTGAGCGTGAGGGGTCTGGGTGGAACACAGCAGAAGGAGCCTCCTGCCCTTTTGGCCAGGTATCTAGGTAGCCACAAGGCATTTTCTACATAGCTCAAATCCAGCTCCTATTCCTTCTGCCTTCCTGGACTCCACACCATAGTTTTCAGGAAGCTGATTTGCTTGCTCTGAGGACATATGTGATGCCCTGTCTGTAGGGCACCCTAGAAATGTCATGTGCGACCAGTGTCTTCCTTTTGAAAAGAGGCAATGCTATCTCTCAGGTAACAATATCCACCTGGGAATAGACAGCTCTTTCTCATGACTACAATCTTCTTTGCAGATGTAAATTCTTCCATGGTGTCCAGTACTTTTATGTCCCAATCGGGCAGCAATCCTTTCATGGAAGATGTGCATCCCTTAACTCTCTCACTCCTGAAGGAGTGGTCTGGCCTTGGCGTCAGAGCCCTCTGCCACTTTTACTCTTGAATCCCTGGCATTCAACACAGTTATCTCATCTACAAAGTGAGGGCGATAACTTACTTTGTAGAATTGTGACAGTAAAGAGAAGAGACTTGAGGGCAGAGCGTCACTGCCCAACCTGCCCCAGAGTTCTTGACAGCCTAAGTCTCCCAGTCCTACCTCATGTACATCCACTTGTTTCTACTTATAGAAATTGTATCAAAAACTGGTATTCATTTGTTTACATAGTAAAACATTTAAGAGTATGTATTTAATTGCTGGGTTGCATGCATATGCTATATAATATGTATAATTATGGACTGAGAATGAATTATCATCATTTATTATTTAAGTAAAAATTCTGAGCACCATCCAAGCTTGCGTTTGTTGAATACTGAGCATAGCCGAGTGCGAATTTTTACACGTACTGTTACATCATCATCTTCAAAGCAATCCTATGAGGTAGATACTACATCTTCCAGATGAGAAAAGATGTAAGTTGTCTGGTCACATTCACAGAACAAGGTCATGGCCAGAGCAGAATTCAAACCCAGCCCTGTGGGTTTCATGTTCATTATCACTGTGAAAGTATCACATTGAGAAATGTTCATTCTTGGGGCTGGAGAGATGGCTCAGCAGTTAAGAGTGCTTGCTGCTCTTGGAGAGGATCCAAGTTGGGTTCTGAGCATCCGCGTCAGGTAACTGCTCATAACTACTGTAGCTCCAGCTCCAGAGGATCCGGTACCTTCTTCCGTTCCCCACAGGCACCCGCACACATGTAGCATACACACACAAATATTTTGAAGAGAAATATTTATACTTGAATTTCAGAAATTACAGATGAGCCTGGTAAATTCAGTAGCTGGCCAAGACTGGAAATGTTGGTAGTTAAGCTCTCTGCCTGGAGCTGCAGCCCTGGCTCCGCCCCCTTGCCGGGTCCATCAGCTTACAAAGGCTGGGTCTGAACTTACCCTGCAGTCCAGAAAAACCATGAATTCACATTCCTCCTGAATTAGCCTTTTGATAGACTGAGCTTACAAGCATCTCAGAGATTTGGGTTCATTTCCCAAAGAAAGCCCACGATTCATTCATGTACGTTGCTTCTCAGATTATGTAGGTGAAACACCTAGGATCAGTGTCAAAATGCATATTCTGACTGAGCAGATATTGGATAGGGACCTGATAGCCCACATTTCTAATAAGTGCCCAAGCGATACTGGTGCAACTGGTCCATGGACCACATTCTGAAGTTAAGGTAATAGGTTAATATGCACTTTAAATTTCATAGTTCCTACCAAGTTGTGTTCCAAAGTGGAGAATACATGCATACTTATTTATCATACATACTCTCAGTGGAGTACACATGTGTACTTATTAATGATACAGGAGTCTTTATTTATAATACAGGAGTACTTATTTCCTACATGTTCTTGCTAATACTCAAAATTATCTTATTACATTTTTGAGTCAACCTGATAGGTTGGTAACTAAAGATGCTACAGTTTTCATCTTTCATAAGCTTCAACATCCTTTCATATATTTGTTGACCATTGATATTTTCTCTGTAGTTACATTCTCGACCCATTTGTTTTCCATTTGGATAGCTTTACTCTCTCTGTTGTGTTGGTTTACGTGCATTCTTTATACATTCTGGATATCACTCTCTGGCTGGGAATATTTTGCATGTATTTTCCTTCAGGGAAGAAGATTCTGTCCACCACAGCTGTCCTGTGACTGAACAGCAGAAGTCACTGAATCACTTGCTGGAGGGGAGGGTGGGGTGGAATTGGTGTCTATATCAGCTGAGAGCGCCCCATGGCTTCTTGGCACTCAGCTTGAACTTCAGAAGCTTGTGTCTCTGAGTTGAATATCTGTTCTTGCTTGCAAGCCTAACAATCCCAGTTCCCATAAGTACCCTTAACTCCACTTCTTATGAAGCCAGCCCATGATTGAGGCTTTCCACATTAGGGCTTACTTTTCCCTTTAGCTTCAAAGTTCTCTTGTACCTCTGATGGCTTTGCACAGTGCTGCCATCTGGTGGGGACATATGGCCAGTGCCAATCCTCACTGTCCCTTTTATAACTGGAGGTCAGAATGTAATGGATTGGTGGCTGAACTTCATTCATGACCGACTTTTCCTAACTGCGACTTCAAAGGCTTTTTAAAGAAGGGATTACAGTGTGTCTGGATACATGGATAAGAGGGAGGCAGAGGCAGGTGGAGCTATGTGAGTTTGAGGTCTACATAGCAAGTTCCAGGCTAGTCAGAGCTACAGAGTAAGATCCTGACTTGAAAAGAGGAAAACAACAACAACAACAACAACAAAAAAAAAAAGAGAAAAAGTCCTACTGAGCTTGCTCTTAAATCACATCAGCAGCAGAATGGAAGCCTCCCTGGTATGACATCCAATTGCTCCCTGGGTCTGGTAGGTACCTCCTGGAAGGCCTCATGGACATATCTCTCCTGGGTGGACCCTGTGCACATTCTCTAAAGGTCTTTTATGGGAGGAGTAGAAGGAGACCCTAGATTCAGATTCTCAGAATAAGTTTACAGAACCACTTTGCTCACATCCATGCTGTGATGCACTCTTCTATCTGGGGCTCTGATAATGAACCCCCAGGCAGGATTTATCAAAGGGCAAGGTGGAGAGACACTTAGGGTTTAGATGAAGACAGAAATGGGGAGTCAGACATCTTCATGGGGCCAAGCTCTCCAGGCAAAATTCAAATTGTATCCACAGGTCTGGTAAACCAGGCAATGTCTAGGGAAACTGGTTATTCAGATAAAACATCAGGAACTCAATGAGTTTCTGTGGGATTGAGTGCAGTTGAACTGAAGGCCAATGATATGAATCTCTGCCAAAGAATTGTTTATAAAAGGAGCTTGCAATGGCCCGAGTCCCTTTCTGACCTTGTGATTCTGCAGAGATGTGGTAGGTAAAGTCTCCGTAACCTCCTCTTCCTCCTCTTCACTTCCCTTGTTTATAACAAAGGGTCTGGGGACTTGAGTTGGAGATGGAGGGTGCTTGGGGAAATCAGTACTTATAGGACGCCAGCCTTCCGTTTGGAAAATCCTACCAACCTGGGAAGATCATTGCACTGATGATAGTGAAGACAGTCATTAGGAGTAGAAAGCCAATGAGCAGGAGCCCAGCTAGCTAAAAGGTGATCCCCTTCCTGGCATCAACTGTAGGGAGCTTCCGGGCCCTATAGTTCCCATAGCTTCTAATAAGGAAGAGAGAATTGATACGGGTTTGGCAGAAAAATCAAGGTTTGCTAAACAGCAAAACCTTGATTTACTGCTAAACAGTATTCTTGATCCTGGGCTCAAGACTGGAGAGGGAGGGCCCAGATCCTGGAAGGATGCCCACAGGAGCCTTGGTACCCATTGTGTGTCCTACCCTAAGCCCTTTGGTGTGATCTCTCATTTAATGCTCATAAGCAGGAAAGCATTGTTTATATTGGATACAAAGGGGGAAATGGCCTGCTGGTATTTTGAACCTTGTTCAAGCTCCCACGATTAATAAATAGTGGAGGAAGGGTTAGAACCCAGCAGTCCCTGGTCGCTGGCAGCTCAATCCTGGTGGCTTTTTAGAGATGAAAGCCCATTCTGCCTTCTTTTGCATATTATCCAAAGTCACATGTTATTTCAGGGGATCAACTGGTACAAAATTTGAAGTCACAGATTCCACATTGTTTCTTGAAGTTAATTTTTTTTTAACCTGGAATTTTGCCAGTAAGAACACGAAAAACGGGTCTTGTCTCCTCCCTGTATAATCTGGCGGCTGTTTAGGAAGGTCTTGCAAAAGCTGACTGTCTAGGGCTCCTGTTGAGGAAGGATACAGGGTAGAACCCAGTATTCCATTTTACGGCCTTCGAATAAGGGGAGACATGGCACACTCTTCTACCTTGATGTACTTTAGAAGCTGAACATGTTCAGTACAACAAACAGTATTTGCTCCCTCCTCCACCCCAGCCTTGTTTTCAGCTAGGGGAAGAAAGAAAGCCTTTTGGCTTCCGGTGGGCTTGGCTTTCACACATCTTTAGGGAGTTTTTGTCTGTAGGCCACTTTCCCTGCTAGAGCACTGCAAGCAGGAGATAAGGCAGGGAATCTTTGTTTTAGAAAGTCTTTGTTTAAAGGATTCCATTTAGAAGTTGAGAAGCAAGTTTCTTAGACAGGGGTGCTCAGGGGTTGCTCGCTCTAGTAACTAGAAACACACGGTGGGCCCCCTTGCTGTCAGTCCAAGCTCTCTCCAGCACAGCTCTGTTGCCCACCCCTCTCAATAGCAAGGAAGCCCACGTGTGTGGGAACAGCACAGTTTATAGAGTTCCATCCTCTGCCTCCACCATTATATACAGGTTTTCCCCTCTGTACAGGGGCAGCCTGTTCTCCAAAAACGATGACTAGCCTTTCGGAATATGAGCCTGCCTTAGGAAGTGCACCCACTTAAAAATCTTGGGAGCAAGGATGGCTCCGAGACATCTTAATAGGTCACTAGTGCGGGGGTGTACAGATTCCCAGTAGTTTTGGTCCCTTTGATGTTCTTCAATCGGGTGACACTCTAGAGACCAGCAGAGGGCAGAGGGCAGGGTGGTGGCCCAAGTGAAGACAAGGAAGATGTGGACTCCATAGGGCCTGGCCACTTTTGTGGTCTCCACGCCCGATAAAGGTCCAAGGGTCAGTTTTCCTGGGAGAGGGGCGGAGGGGAGGGGGGAAGCAACCGGAAGGCCTGAGGCTAAACAGGTGAGGGGACCCCAAGCATCGCGATCCTCAAAGCCTGAGATTTCTGAACTACAGAGATCCGGAATTCCCCTAGAGATCCATCTGCGGGCTGGGCTGGGCTGGGACTGGGGGAGCGCAGTCTGCAGGAGCCGGGTCCAGGGCAAGGATGAACGGGCGGGCGAGCCCTGGGGGCGGAGCCTGGCCGGCGCAGGTGGGACGCGGGGCTGGGCTCCGCCCCCCGGCCCCTCCTCGTTGGTCCGAGGCCGCCTAGCCCCGGCCCCTCTCCCGAGCCGGAGCGCGATTGGTGGCGGCGCTTGTCGCTCGGAGGGGGCCGGGCCGGCTGCTCCGGCTCTCCCGGTGGCTGCCACCGCCGCGGTTCTCCAGAGCAGGCGGGCGGGTGGGATCCACCAGGCAGGGCGCTGGCGCTGGGAAGCACGGCCGCCGCAGCCCCGGGCAGTGGCAAAGTTTTCCAGACCAACGGATCGCGTCGAGCCACTGCTGGCCACCGGTGACCAGCCTGGGAAAGGCTCAAAGATTTTGAATTTTGGAAAAAAAAAAAATCCACCTCATTTCCTTTGTGGAGCTCTGACTCCGGGTGGCCAGCGGCCGGAGCTGCAAACTTGGGCACGCAGGGTCGCAGGGCCAGGGGACCCAGCTTTGGTGCGGGGGCGGCCAGAGTCCCTGGACGTGCCAGGGGGTGCGAGCGCGGGGGAGTCCGGGGTGCGCAGTAAGGAGGGGCCCCGGGAGCTCTATATGGAGGAGGGACCCCAGAATGGTGTGCACCAGGAAGACCAAAACTTTGGTGTCCACTTGCGTGATCCTGAGCGGCATGACCAACATCATATGCCTGCTGTACGTGGGCTGGGTCACCAACTACATCGCCAGCGTGTATGTGCGGGGGCAGGAGCCGGCGCCGGACAAGAAACTGGAGGAGGACAAAGGGGATACCCTGAAGATCATCGAGCGGCTGGACCACCTGGAGAATGTCATCAAGCAGCACATCCAAGGTACGGGGCGCCCTGGGAAACTTGAGCCTCGCGCGAGCGGGGAGCGAGTGCCCTGTGCCCTGTGCGCCTTCCTGGATGCCCTAGGGACGATGCGCATCAGGGCAGCGACTGCAGGGAGGGCTTTGGGGTGACAGCCGAGTGCCTGGAGGGACGGCGTGGACGCTGCTACCTGCGTCCCGGACCCTCTGCCGCTCTGCGCGGCTTCCCCGGCACACGTGTGTGCACGCACGGGTGTGTGTACAGCTCACTGTCGGTATGGGGGCGCGCTGCGCACGTGTCCAGATGTGCTAGCGACTCTGGGCTGGTTTCTTGCTTGCTCCGGATCACACGCAAGTCTAGGAGTGTGTCTATGTGTGAATGCTTATGTATCCGGGAGAGTTGGAGAATAGAAGCTCATTTGGGCTCTGTAACGTACAGGAGAGACAGATGCCTCTGTGACTCTAATTGTAGGCGTTTAGGAGCTGCAGGCTGCAGGACAAACCCCAGACTAGAAAGATTGCATTCACCCAGTGTCTGCCCTAGCCCCAGCTTTAGTTCAGTAGGTGACTGAGGATTCGGGGAGGGGTGGGGATAGCTTCAGTGGAAAGCAGTCCTCACCTACAGCAAGCCCACAGGGCCAGGACCTTCCCCTGGGAGCAGGTGTTGAACCCAGGAAGGAACTCAGTGCTCTGTGGTGGACCTCTATCTACCTAGGACCCAGAGAACAGCCCTGGGGAGGAGTCTCCCTGGAATGGGGAAGGTGAATGCCTTGGGCAGCTCCACTCCCAGGCCCAGAAAACTGCCAGGGCAGAGTGGATAGACCCACGGTCCCCCTCCATCCCCAGGCTGTGGAGGTGGGTGTGCTCCAGGCTGTTGGGGTACAAGGCGATGATGGGATGCTTGACACTCTCCTGTCTGGACTGGGTAGGGTGAGCTGTCAGAGGGAAGGCTGCAGTTCTGGGCACTGGAACAGGGTGTGCTCATTCTCTAGCCATCTCTGTCCCCTCCAGGTGTCCCCTGCTTTGGCAGGCATCCCCAGAGCTTCTTAAGGGCAGAGCCCAGCTAGTTCACCTGCAAACTAGTCAGACCCTTAAGCACTGGGATAGGCACCTGCTAGACCCTGGCAGTGTTCAAGCTGAAGGCAGCCTGCCGGAAGCAAGCTCTCTGTTACCAGGGTAGGGACTATGTCTGATCAGGTGTGCCTCCTGTGTGGCCAAAATAGCTCCTCCCTGGAGGCTCTGCCTGGTTCAGGTGAGGGCAGGAGAGGTTTCCTCCCTGCAATGCTGCCTAACTAACTGATATCAGCAAGCCCTTGACTTTGATGCTTCCCTGGGGGAGGGCCTGGCTAACAGCTCCAGCTTCTGAGATCCTCTGCCTTAGTTAGGGACTGGGTTTGACAGACCAAATAGTCGATGCCACAGTGCCTGTTGCTGGTATTTCTTACCTGTTGGTTTCCGTCTCTTGGTCAAAATTGACAATTAGCAGGAGAAGTGCAATGTCGCTGCACCCCAGGAGTCAGACACGAGCCTCTGTACTGCTCTCACGTTTCCACTTTGTATACAAGATTTTGAGAGCGTTTCATTCACATGTTCTCTGTGTGTATGTGTTCAAAATGATTCTCTGGTGCTTTTCTGACTGGTCAGTGACAAAATGAACAAGAGATCACTTCGGGAAGCATTTCAAGGATGTTGTGAACCCAGGAGCTCAGCACTGAGCAGGCTCCTGTCGTGCCCAATGTTTATAAGATTCTACCTGACAGCCTGTGTGGAAATTGAAAGGAACATTTGTGAGTTTTCTACCAGGAAGCCTAAGAACTTTCAAATATATACTCGAAAAGGTGGAGGATATGTGTAAAAGAGAGAGGAGCACCCTCAGAATCCGTCTTGGTCCAGAGTGCTTGTTTGTGTGTGATGACAACTGGGGACAGTCAGACATGAATGCAATTTCAGGAGAGCAGGGCCAAAGCCACCACCCACTGCAGGATGGGGCAGTGAGTTGGGGAAGTCTAGACGAGAGACAGACAGACGACAGAGACCAGCAGTTTGCTCATGCTGTGCTGGTTTGGTGATGAGGACTGGGCTCCAGCGTCCCAGAACTGACCCCCTGCTGGAGTTTAAGGGTCACAAGTAAGAGACCTGCAAAGTCTACAAGATCAGACCCTGCCCCTGAGGACGTGGGCGGTTGTGTACATCTACCTTCCAGGCTTCTTACATGGAGAGAGCCTTTTCTGGATACTTGGTCACTTTGCTGAGGGGAGAGAAGTGGGAAGTAGTAACGAGAGAACCTCATAGTGCCTGCCACAGGCCACACCCTATTTCCAGAGCTTCACAAGTGAAGTGATTACTCCTAGGGGCCTTGGGAGCCTGGTGTTAGCTCCAAATTACGGATGTGGAAGCCCAGGCTTGGAGATTTTGAGCTCTCCAGGGTCATACCATGGTACACAGTAGCAAGGAGATTTAAACTCAGCTGGTGTGGCTGCACAGTCTAGGTTTTGTTTTGAGACAGGATCCTGCCATGTACCTCAGGCTGGCCTTGAACCCGTGCCTTAGCAGTTCTTCTGGGATCACTGGCTGTGTCACCATGTTCTGATTATTTTTTAATATAGGAGGAAAAGAGGTTTCTATTGGTTGTCAGGTCTGAAGGCTGGGAATTATGGCTTCTTTGACTAGTCTGTGTTCTTGGCCCTATATGTATATTATACTCTCTCCTAAGAGGGCCTGAGGTTCACAGGGGAAGGATGCTGTCTGGGTATTGGTTGACACCAGAGAAATGGGCATGCCCTAGAGAAAGACCTTGGAGGGCTGTGGATGCACAAAGGGGTCACCAGTGTTTCCTGGATGAAGATGATTTCCGTAGATACCGGAGGCAGCTCTGGGTTGTATTTAGTTTCACAGGGAGGGTGGAGGTCACATTCCCTTAAAGAACGCTTGATGACTATTGAGGCAGTTCCTGTCAGGAGGAAGACAGTCTTCCTCTTTGGAAAGAAAGTTGTCCAGGAAGCTGCAAATGTCACCGAATGTTCCGCAGGATGTTGAGAGGACTTGCAATTAGAAGAGGCTTTGGAGCGGCACCCTGGAGGTCTGTTCTAGTCATGACTGAAAAGTTTATTTTCCTCTTGGGGATTGCAGTGATATTTCATTTTAATTTGTTTTCTGATTGAATGATTTAATTAGATAGCGTGTGGGAATCTCTTGGGAATGTAAATTGTATTTTTTGAGTTTTTTTTTGGTTAAATCAAGTAGATGTTAAATGACAGGGTGGATGGATAACTGCAGACTTTAAAAAAGGATATCCTTCTCCTAGGGTGGAAACAGCCAGTAGGTCTTAGGACAGACACCAACACAGGACCTTGCACCTTGCGTGAGGTGGTCAGGTGGACAGAGGAGAGCTACAAGAGAACTGTGGGAGAGCTTAGACAGGGAAGTTGCTCATCATTTAGCTTTCCTTTTTCTCCTTTGGAGACAGAGTCTCACATAGACCAGGCTGGCCTCACATGCACTCTGTAGCTGGCTTGGAACTCACTATGCCCCTGAAGGCCTGATGTTCCTGCTTCTACATCCGAATTACTGGTGTGTCTCATCAAACTGGCTTTCTATGGTTCTGGGGATCAAGCCCAAGATGTTTTACACCTTAGACAAGTACTCTACCAACGGAGCCACATACCAGCCCTTGTCTAAGTTTTAGTTTGGATATCAAGAACAAATGCAGTGTTTTTCTCCTTTTCTCAATTAGTATCTTTTTGAATCTGTCAAGAATGTGTTGATGTTTAAGAACTACTTAAGAATGTATGGTACTGCTCCAGGTCCATTCTGTCCTGTAGTTTATAATTAGAAGCTATTCCTTCTGACTCTGTTCACTTGAGTGCACATTTAGGAAAGAAGGTACAGTCCTGATTTGAGTGTGTGATGGTTGGTTTTTGCCAGCTTGACACAAACTAGAGACATCTGGGAAGAGAGAACTTCCATTGAGGGATTTTCTCCGTAGCACTGGCCTGGACCATGTTGGTGAGGCATTTTCTTGATCGCTAACTGAGAACCCACTGTGGGTAGTGCCATCTGTCTCCGGGCAGGTGGGCCTGGCTGTATAAAAAGGAAAGCTTGAGCAAGCAAGTGAAGCAAGCCAGTAAGCTTCAACTCCTGCTTCCAGGTTCCTGACTTGAGTTCCTGCCTTGCTTTCCATCAATGTTGGGCTGCAACCTGGAAGTGTAAGCGGCATAAACCTTTTCCTCCCTGAGTTGCTTTCCACCCGTGTTTATCACAGCAACAGAAAGCTAACTAGGACAATGTGTAATTTTATCTTCTACCTTTTTCCCCCCTTGGCTTTTTGTTAGAAGCATTTTCCTTTCCGTTTTCCATACACTTTATTGGCTCAACATTTATCTCTTGGTGACCTAAGGTGCCCTGGTGAGGGTGGTTCTGGGAATCACGGGGACCGAGAACACCTCTGAACTCTGTTGTTGTGAACTTGTGTTTGAAGGACAATAGAATTCCTATTGGAACATGGTTGGAACTTTAAGTGGGTCAGTGAGCTCAAACACTGAAAAAAGGCAATGGGCAGAGTTTTACATTTGTGCATTAGATGAATGCTTTGAATGTTACTCAGAATGTCCAGCCTTTGGCAGCCATTTGCTGTTGAGTCAAAAGGCTGTCCTTGGGGTCAGCCTGCCTTTTGACACCCTCCAGTCCTCCATCTCCCATGCATAGCTGCCCCCTTCCCATCCTGTTTATAAAGTTGTAGTTCTCTTTCTGTTTTTTTTTTTTTTTAATCCCCCAGGAATTGAAAGGTTCTTGGGCAGCAATATCAGTGTGGCTGCTTAAATTTTTGTGATTTGTCCAACCTTCTGGAATGATTTTGCTGACCTGTAAGTTGACTGCTATTGGCTAAGTGACTGCCTTGTTCCAAGCCTTCCCAGAGCATTGAAATTAATTTTCTTCGAGACAACCACTCTCATCTTCTTAATAGTCAGTCATCATGCGTTTACATAATATGCAATTAAACTGTGTAGTAATGATGACAAGTATTAATAGTATAAACATGCTTGCGTGCAGATCTATAGCTCCACAGTGAGAGGGAGGTGTGACCTAGTACAGAAAAGCCCACAGAGGGACAAAAGCTTTGTGGGAGGGTTTCACAGTGGAAATGGGAGACATCTTTGACAAATAGTTTTAATGACTGCATAGTATTCCACTATCACTCTGCCAGCTTTCATTTCACTATTTTCCTAACATTGGACATTTAGGGGAAAAAAAATGAATGTCCCGGTCTCATATTTTTTTCTTTTGAATTATTCTCAAAGCGGTATTTGCAGATTTCTACTGCCTCAAAGAGTGCGAACATTTTTATGAAATATTATTTTTCAGAAAGAAAACCTTTCTGCTCAGCCACCAACAAAGCTGTATTGTGCAGGGTCATGGAGCTGGGTGTTATCATTCAACATTCTCTGGGCAAATAGAATTACTGTCAGATACTCTAGTTTTTCATTTGTCTTCCTTTGTTTATGGTAGAACTCAACATCCTCCCTAAAACCCTATGTGTGTTTTTATTTTGTTCAAACCATTTTTTTCTCTTGGACTCTGAATGTTGTTAATTTGTGTATTTTACATGTATTTATAGACATTCTTAATAAATTAATACAGAGAGATACAATGCCTATAGTATATGTATTATGTATGTACATTTGTTTTATTTTTTAATATTTAAATATAATAAATTTATTTTGTATGTGGTATGTATATATGTGTAACTGTGTGTAGAGGTGTGTTTGCCTGTGCATGTGTGTGAAGGTAAGATGTCAACACCAGTCATTTGTTGTTGGTTATACTGATATTTATTAAATGATTATATACACATTTTAAACACTGAAATTTTGTTCTTTAAAATCTTTCTAATTCCTTTTTTTTTTTTTTTTTTTGAGACAGAGTCTCCCTGTAGCTCTGGCCGTCCTGGAACTCACTCTGTAACCAGGCTGGCCTTGAACTCACAGAGATCTGCCTGCTTCTGTCTCCCAAGTGCTAGGATTAAAGGCATGTACCACCACACTCGGCCAGATCTTTCTAATTCTTAATTTGAGAAACGCATCCATTTCTGCAACAGGATATATCTATCCACATCCTCCCTCTAATCCTTACCACATCCTCTAACACACACTCTGTCCCAACTTTATCCCTTTAAACAAATAATCCAGTAATTCCAGTTAACGCAAGAGTGTGGGGCACCTTCATCCGTCACTTTGGCATTTCTGTTTTGATAGGGACCCTCACTCCGAGCTGGCTGTTTTGGTTAGGACAACTGGCCATTGGGTACCAAGGATCCTGTCTCCACACCCCCAGTACCGGGGTGACAGGCATGTGCCTGCATGCCCACCTATTAGTAGGAGTCTGAACTCAGGTCCTTTTGCTTACACAGCAAACTCTTTACCCACTGTCATATATCCCCAAACCCCTTTTTTGTTTTGTTTTGTTTTGTTTTTTTGTTTTGAATAGATCTCTCAGGACAGAGGTTTTCCACGTGTGTCCCCAGGAGCTCCAAGCTCTAGAAGGTTTGATTTGAGGCCTTAGTAGCAAAAGGGCCAACTGTCGTCTCCTACCTACCCTGTACCTGTCTGCCCACACTGGTGTCCTCCTCTGCCCAACTGTAGCTCTTCTCTGGCCTTCATTTGGTGTTTGGCAAACTATTTCAGTTTCTGAATGGCTTTGTTTCTGTTTTGTTTGTTTGTCTTTTTGAGACAGGGTCTCCCTTTAGTCCCAGCTGGCCCTATGTAGATCACTATGTAGATCAGGCTGGCCTTGAACTCTCAGAGATCAACCTGCCTCTGCCTTCTGAGTGCTAGGATTAAAGGTGTGCCCCACCATGCCCAGCATAGAAAAGGTTGAAATCCACTGGAGGGGTTAGGGAAGAGGAAAGCCCAGACAGTTGCTTATTTGTGAGGGGTGATGGTTGCCTGGGATAAAAATTCAAGAGAGTAAACAAATCCACAGGGGGACCTTAAGTGTTCCCTTTTGCACAGCATGATGAAGAATGGATTTTTCTATGTGACTTATGATTGGGTCTGTTATCTTACTTCACGGAGTCCAGCTTATCCATGCAGTGGGAGGAATAGGTCCTGGACTGCATTTTCTTTCCTGAAAGTTTGTCAAGCATCTTATGTGCATATTAATATATATCAGATCCATAACAGACAGTTGGTGAAAAGGATTTCAGGGCATATGTGGTCCTTAATAACCACAAAATGCTGTAGGAAAATGCATTGCTTTTGGGGGGTCACCTGGCATTAGCCAGTGTCCTCATCTGCTGCTTGATGTGGCAGGTTTGTTTCCAGGTCACTGTGACACTTGCTGGGTGCTCAGAGATGATTTGAGGGACCTCTGTTTTCATGTGAGCAGCAGAGAGGTCCTTTTTTTTTTTTCCTGAATGGCTGTGGCATGCAGAATTCCATCAGTAATAGCAGCCGATGCCTCGAGGGAGTCAGCAACAGAGCTCAGGGCTGAGCCTAAGCCTCTGTTAGTAGCCCAAGACCACATCTTCACAGAGCACGAGGGCCTTGCCAGAGAACATGACTTCTCTTTGTGGCCAGAGAGAGACTTTTCCTCTCTAACCAGAAGTGTGTAGGCTGCAAAATAAATGAATTCTACTCTCTTTCCCACTCACTTGACAGAAATTGCTCTTTGCCCTTGATAAGCAGTTTGGTGGAGAATCTCAAGGAGAATTTAGAATAATAACAATAATAAAAAAGACAGAAAAGCTGCCATCTGGCTTAAGAGGGTTAGAGTCAGCTCTAGCCACTTGGGTTAGGGGAGCCTGTTTTTCCCAGTGTACTTGTGGGAGTCTGAGCCACCCCCAGGTTCCATGGGGACTATAGGGCTTTCACCTCACTTATGTAGAGAGCTGGACATGTGGAGGGCTGGATTGCCTCTCTGTGGATGGGAGGATCTGTTTGGAATTATCACTCATTTTTTTGCTTGCATTTTTTTTTCAATCTGGCAAGACCTATTCCCTGGAACAATGATACTAGGAGTGATACTGTTTGGTCTCTGGGGGACTATCCTGCTGGGCAGGAAGGTGTACAGAGCCATAGGCAGCAGGGTGGGCTTCCAGGAGAGACAGGGTTATACATGAAGCCAGAGGACAGTGTTGACGGCATTTATTTATTTATTTATTTATTTATTTATTTATTTACTGATTGACGTGTGTATGTATGTGGGCAAGCATGCGTTGCAGCACACATGTGGACCTCAGAGGACACCTCGAGGGAGTTGGTTCTCTCCTTCTACCATGTGGGTCCCAGGGATCGAACTCAAGTCATCAGGCTTGACAGCACACACCTTCACCTCTTGAGCTACCTCACCAGGCCCAGATATCTCTAAATGTCAGAAGAAGCCAGGCGAAGAGTGGGAGGCAGAGTTCTGAGGGCGGCCAGGCTGTGGTGCTCTGTGCAGAGCAGGCTGTATGTCCATCCTGATTGTCAGTGTGGTGGGACTTGATTCTTCCGTGGCACGGACCATGACTGTCCTCCCAAATCCCACTTTGCTTTGGGGGTCAAAGGTGGTTCCATCCTTCAATGTACAGCTGAGAATGAGAATTCTCCACATCCCACCTTCCTCACATGCATGCCTTTGCAGGCAGGGTACAGACCCCAGGGCAGTGCCAGGCTGAGGCACGCATGGATTTTGCAGTCACAGTCACCCCGCCCTTTCCGTCCCCACTCAAGAAACAGAATCGGTATGCAGGGAGTGTGCACCCTTGAAGTGTCTTTAATCTGTAGAGTTAAAGTTAATCATTCCTAAGCTTTGGTACTTAAGTTATTGTTAATAACAAATTACCTCACAACTGTTCCCAAGAAAGGTATGTTGTGGTAGTGACTGGGAACAACAGCTGTTCTGGAATCTTCTCTGTGGATCTGAGCACAGTCAAGTAGAACTTTCAGCAGAGGGAGTCCTGTCTATTTGAATGCTAATGTTTTGTAGTTTTTTTGCCTGTGCATTTATGGCTGAAGATTCTTGTAGACACATCAGTGCAGTGGGCGTGCGGCTCTGAAGTTCTTCTTCCTTGCCTCGGTTTTAAAAGATGAAGCTGCAGCTGCGCACGACTTTAATCCCAGCACTCGGGAGGCAGAGGCAGAAGGATCTCTGTGAGTTCGTGGCCACAGGGAGACCCTGTCTCAAAACACACTAACAAGATGATGAAACTGTCCTTAACGATGCTGGTTGAAGCAATGAAATATCCAGTTCCGATGAAATACTTGTTTAGCTGATGGGTGTGGAATCTGGCAGGCAGCCTTGACTGGGCCGTGTTCTGTTGCTGTCCGTCAAGAGCCCACAAAGGACTGTGCTGAGAAGATCCAGAGAAATGGCCTCTGCAACAACCCCCCCACCCCCCGGACCAGTGAGGACAATGGAAAAAATGATACCTGAAGAGGAGACAGGCCCAACTCCTGCAGGAATGTGTTCTTTCTACCACTGTCTGAAGTTCAAGTCTCAGGGCAGCTCGCTGTGACTTAGGAGTGTGGAGGGCTGTACCTTAAACACCTTGGGTGGCCTGTTGGGTTTTACCAGTCTGACTAGTCCAAGCGTCTCTCTCCTCAGGAGACTTGAAGTTAAAGGTTATTGAAATTCCAGAGGAGTGGGAAGGAGTTTCAGAGACTTTGATGGGACAATGTTTGAATTTGGGGTGATAATAACCACACTATGTGATCTGGGGTAAGTTGGGGTGATAATTACCACACTATGTGATCTGGGGATGTAGAAGAGCAGGGGTCAAATGTGTTTAAACAAATGAATAGGAGAGTGAGAACAGTATGGAGAGATTTTGTGCACATATATCTGCATGTGTGTGCATGTGCATGTATGTGTATGTATGTATGTGTACATGTGACTGCACGCATACATGCATGCGTGTATGTGTATGTATGTGTGTGTGTTTCTGTGTGCATATGCGTGTGGAGCCCATTCTTCAGGTGCCATCTATCTTTTATTTTGAGGCCTGGTCTCCTGGTGGCCAGCTAGCCCCCGGGATCCCCCTGCCTCCGTCACCCCAGTGCTGAGATCACAAGTGTGGCCCACCTCGCCTGGTGCTTTTCCATGAATTGAACTCAGGCCCTTGTGCATACAAAGCAAGCTCTTTAGCAACTGAGCCATCTCTCCAGCCCTGAAGAGAGATTTGAAGTGACGAATGAGAATGTTGCAAAAATTCTTGGACTTATTTTCATTGCAACAGGCATGTAAAGATGGAAGAGTGTGTCAGTGGACTGGAGAAGAGAGGTGGAGTGTCAGAGATGGGGCTATGGAGTGGAGAAGAGAAGTGGGGTGTCAGAGACTGGGCTGGGGCCTGCCCACCGGCGACCATTTTATTACTGTATTTGTTTCAATGGCAGATGACCCTGGGGGAGGAGCTAGCTCCTGGTTCCTTTTCATCTTGATAACCTGGTAATGTGTGATTTGAGAGGTGAGAAATTGAGACCTAACCTAGACACTCCCTTGTTTGGTAGGATTTGAGTGCGTCTCAGATGTTCATGTTTTGGAAGCCAGTGTAGCAGGTTTGGAAGGGTGGGACCTTTAAGAGGTGGAGCTTAGTGGGAGGTGATTAGACCTTTGATGACACCACCCCGGAGCAAATACTAACGTGAATCAGTGCCTGGAGTGCTGCCTCACCACAGGATCGCTCTTTCCTTTTCATAGGTATGCCCACCAGGATGCTTTTGGGGTTTGTGCAGTAGCTGAAAGCTCTCAAGGACTGAACCCACGAGACTACCTGACTTTGGACTTTCAGCTTCTAAACCTATGAGCTACACCAACCTCTTTTTTCCTTCATGTGACACCTAGCCTCAGATATTTTGTGATAGTTACTGAAGACGGTGCAATGCAGTTGATCTGTCCAAGAACCCAGAGCTGATGGATGATGGAGTCAAGAAGGGGGACTGGATCCAAGGTCCATGGTCTCTACAGAATAAGAAAGAGCACCTCAAAGACAGGAGAAGTAGGGATCATTTAGGAAAGACTATGAGGGTAAGCTCAGAAGCCTTAAATCAAGTGAGACTACCAAGGGGTGGCAGGCAGGTGGCTTGGTTTGTCCTTGTGTGAAATCCTGAGGGGAGGGGACAGATCAAGAGGCCTTGCTCTGCAAGTGTGAGTGTGTGAGTCAGGGACCCCTCCAAGGCTGTGGTGACCCTTTCCCTGTGGGTCACTGTAGGGTCCTGTGGAGGCCTTGTAGGAAAACAGTGTTTAGCCAGTAGGTGCCACACCTGTGACTTTCCCACCTGCCATGTGCCGGACTGAGTGCCCAACACTTACCTGTGCACTGCACAGTTGTAGTTGAGGGAGACCAGCTCACCCCTGCTATAAAATGCAAGCCCCACACCCCTGGCTGGTGGTATTACGTGCTCTGTTCAGTCCTAACTTCCATTATCTCCCAGCCCCTGGGCAAAACCAGCCTTTCCAGGGCCCCTCGCCTGCACCCTCCGCTCACTGTACTTGAACACTGACTTTGTCTTAGACTTATAAGAAGGCAGTGAGGGTCTCAGTGCCCCAGAACCATCTTCCCAGCCCACACAGCAGCCTCTTCTCTCTCTGTTATTCCTTCTGGCTTGGCGCTCTCTGTTTTTAGCTGTCTGCGTGCCTCGGAGGATTTGGAAAGGAGGAGACAATGGCAATAAGCAAAGCCCTAATGAAGTGGTTTGGGCACAAAACACCAGCATCTGTTTATTTGTTCCAAATAGGAGACATATTAATAACCTCATGAGTTATGCGCCGGGAAGTTAAAAGTAAGCAACAGTCTTACTGGAGACCCGCAGATGTGACTTGATTTCTGCATTGAGCCAATCTCTGCCTGTTTATGCAGGTGACATTTTCTGTTACCCACAGATCCTTTTGATCTTCTGTTACAGATTCATCAAACTGGGCTAAGGTTGGCGTTCCAAGGCGGAGCAGTTTCTGGCATCTCAATGGCAACCCCCATGCTTGGCATTTATGTGATTCCTGCTGTCTGGTTGATCCTATTTCTCTGATAGGGAAGAAGCAGCCAGGAATGGAGGAATGGGGGGGGGCAGGGTGAAGCTTCAGACTTGCCTGTGGTTCTTGGGCTCAGAGAAGTGTCTTAACTTCTGGTATCCTCTGTGTCTAAATCTCATTTCAACTACAAATCTGATCGTCTGACTTGCTTTAGTTTTCTAAAAGCAGGTATGGAGGGACTGGGGAGATGCTCCTATATAAAGTACTTGCCTTGCAAACATGAAGACAAGAGTTTGATTCCCAGAACCCAGGTAAAAAGTGGGGTGCAGTGGTATATGACTGTAATCCCAGGGCTTTGGTGGTCACCCAGTTTAGACTACAGGGGAGCTGTAAGCTGGTGAGAGACCCCAGTTCACAAAGAAATAGGAAGCTGAACAACAACCTGTGGAGAGACACCCAAGGTTGATCTCTGAAGGTCCACATGGACTTGCACACATGTATGCCCATAATCATATGAACTGGTCTACATGCATCTCACACACACACACACACACACACACACACACACACACACACACGAACTTACAGATATATTTGGCTCTAGAACTTCCAACTTTATAGACTTTATAGTTGCCCAAGCTTTTATGTTAGTGGAACCCAGGGATTTCTATTAGAAGAAAAACCCAATAAACAGTGGCTAGAGGAGACTTCTGTCAGTGACTCAGTTGGAAAGGATCCAGTGGAGGCCTGTAGAGAGATCTGAACTCATCTGGATGGGGAGGGGCTTGGCGGCTCTTGAGCATCAGTTATTCTGTTAGATGCTGAAGGCTTAACCTGTGTCACCTCATTTGAACATAGAGGAACCCTGTTGGGATAACTGTGCCATTTTACAGATGAGGATGTCAAGGCTCAGTGATTGGACTGAGCTTGTCCAAGGCTAAGCAGCTGTAGAAGACAAGACTTCCTGACTTCTGTTAAGCTCCTTAGCATAGGGCCAGGGATTTCTGCTTCAGTGATGCTGATTAAGAGAAAGGAGGACGGTGGCCTTCTCTGGGCTAAAGGCTGCAGATGACTGGTATCGTCAGGTGTATGTAAAAGGTGGTTCTTTAGAACCCCCAAGGCAATGAGCTTCCTTATGCAGTAGCAGCAGGAGGCAGCCTTGCTAGGAGACCTCCTGACCCCAACTCTGGAGGTGCGGGGTGCTCCTGGTGTGACTGTGTGCAGCCAGCAACCTCCCTTTGGGGTACTGTTGGTTCAGAGCCTGAGATCAGGTAGGGAGCCATGAGAGGGTGCTGATATATACAAACGGAAGCAGCCATCTTTATTGGGGTTTGGGAATGGGAATGAATGAATATCCACAGCTTGTGGGATAATCACAGATGCACCCCAAGTTCTCATTCTTTCCCATCTTTCTGTGTGTTGGATAGTGCTCTGGATGGTATCCCAGCCTTTTGGCCTGGTGCTCAGTATTCTCTTTCAGCAGCAGTTACTGAGCACCTA
The DNA here is from genome assembly GCA_009823505.1 of Rhizomys pruinosus. Classification (NCBI taxonomy): domain Eukaryota; kingdom Metazoa; phylum Chordata; class Mammalia; order Rodentia; family Spalacidae; genus Rhizomys; species Rhizomys pruinosus. The sequence goes on along the minus strand of VZQC01008455.1, from coordinate 1,543,934 downwards.
GGAAATGGTGGGGCAAGTCAGTAAACAAAGCCCAACTCATTAAGGTGGCCGGGCAGTGACTCTTCTATAAACAAACTCTTGACAGTGAGGTGAGAGGCATACCTATGTCCAGGGGAAGAGAAGGTTCAGTGGAGAGAAAGAACAACAGTGCAAAGGCCCTGGGGCAGCCATATGCTTGGTATGTTTGAGGAGCAATGGGGTTCCAGGGTGACTACAGGAAGTAGTGCCCAGGGTTGGGATGAGGGCAGGGTGGCTGGTTGGGAGATAGTGCAGCCTCAAAGATCCCTTGGAAAGAACTAGGGACCACTGGAGGGCTGAGTAAAAAGAAGCATGTTTTGGAAGGTGTCAATCCAGGCTGCTTTGTGGCTGTTGCCCAATAGTGTGAGCCTGCCTCTGTTGGTCTGGCACTGTGCCAGGTGTGGCGCGAGCTGGCGGCCCCTGGCTCCCATACAGAATATTTTTAAAAAGTTATTGTTGTATGTTTATTGCCTGCATATATGTAAGTGCACCTGTATCACGCAATGCCACAGGAGGTCAGCAGAAGGCATTGGACCTCCTGGAGCTGGAGTTATAGATGGTTGTTAGCTGCCATGTGGGTGCTGGGAATTGAACCCGGGTCTTTTGCAAGAGCAGCCAGTGCTCTTAATCACTGAGCCATCTCTCCAGCTCCCCATTCAGAATATTAAAATGGAATATTCTAGAAGAACAAGTCATCAGCCGACATTTCAAAGAAGATTGGGACTTGTGTCTCTGAAGAAGGAGAGGGAGTTAGAGGAGTGGAGTAGGCCCCTCAGGTATGAAGTCAAACCAACAGTTACCTCAAACAGGAAACCCACGTCCCTCATTCAGGACGTGAAAAACAATGTGCAGACGGGTCTGAGAACCAGGTCAGGTGACCTCAGGGAAGGCTCTTCACTGCCTGTGCCTCAGTCTTCCCAACAGTAGAAGTGAAGATGTTTTTCCCTTAGCTATTCCAAGGGTGCTCTACTGATTAAGGGAGGAAAGCACCCTGTCCTGCCCTTCCCTTTATCTGTGTGGTCATGTGTGATGCATATGTGTACATGTTCACAGTGTATACACATGGGGCTCCAGCTCCATTTTGGTGCAATTAGTTAGGGCTGCCCTTGTCCCATCAAGCCCGAGATCAGAGACCAAATAATGCCAGGGCCATTGTGTCAGTGGAAATGGGTGGAAGGTCTGGTCCACTCCTGGGTGCCTCGGCTTGGTGCAGCCGGCCACTGCCAGCCAGCAGCCATTATGTATGGAGACAAGCTTTATAAAAGCCACTTGGCAGGGCTGGAGAGATGGCTCAGTGGTTAAGAGCGCTGACTGCTCTTGCAGAGGACCTGTCTTCAATTCCTAGCACCCGCATGGAGGCTAAGAACCATCTTTGGGCTGGGAGTGGTGGCGCGCACTTTTGGTCCTAGCACTGGGGAGGCAGAGGCAGGTGGATCTCTGTGGGTTCAAGGCCAGCCTGGTCTACAGAGTGAGTTCCAGGACAGCTGGGGCTATAGGGAGACTCTATCTCAAAAAAAAAGAAAAAAAAAAGCCACTTGGCATTGTCATGGGTGGCCATGTTAGGAATGCTCTGGGCTGTGGAGACCTTGGCTGCTGGGAGAGTTATGTGGTGTCAGGTAGCCTGGCTGGTGAGGGAATGTCATCTTAGAAATCACTTGTCTTCTTTTTTTCCCATCTTGACCTCCAAACTGAATTTGGAGCCACACCAGCCCGTCGTCCTGCCAGAGTGGATTTGATTTAACTCAAAGCGATGTGACTTATAATTTCAACAGCAGCCAGGAAGGTGTGATTTAAGACAATTGTCAGGAAGATCCAATTCAATCTTTTCTTCCTTCTCCCTCTACAATATGTGCATTTTGTTGTAGGATATAGTTTTAATATACATTCTTTACAATTCAGAGTTGGATGTAGTTTTCACCTGGGAAGGTATGTTCTGTATTTTTTCTGTAAAGTACTTACTATTTAGAGTTCTTTTACAAAAGAATCCTTTCTAGAGATGCAGTAAACAAAAGATGGCTTTGTGGTTTTTGCCAGAGAGGATTGTGGTGAATCATGAAACTGCCTATAAATAAATAGTTTCTTTATTGATTGGCAGGAATTATTGACAGGTCACTTGTTAATAAAGAGAGCTCCCTCAACAGAACAATAAGAATAATTATATTTACCTAGAGCTAGATAGTTGTAAATTCTGAGGGGTTTTCTTGACAATTGAGAAGATGTTAGCAAACTAGGCACAAGTCCCTTTGAGTTGATAACAACTTTGGAAATACAGAAAGCTTGATTTGGGAAATCAGACCTGAAGCATATTACTGCATTCTGCTTGCTGTGAGGAACTTGGGCTGGGCTGAGGCTCAGATCAGGCCTGTCCTCTTTGCATGGGTGTTTGCAAGGAAGGTGGGAGGTGCTTCTTCCTCTTCCTATTCCTGTCATAGCTCAGCTGTGAAGGCTGTGATCTGAAGGATTTTTCTGAAGCCTAGAACATGCTAGAACTCAAAGAAACAGCATTAGCCATAGGCCTGGACATTGCTCAAGGGCTCTGAGTCTGAACACAACTTGGTGACTATGCTGAGGACCTTGGAGTATACCTTGGAGGCTGTGAGATGAGAACCTAGCGATCTTCAAGTCTAAACTGTTCCACGCACAGCCAGGAATTCCTGTCAACTGTAGGAGACACATCTGCAGCAGAGGGGCAGGCCGTCCCTGGGGTCTTCTCAGTCTCTCAGTGGGGGTCCTTTCTCCACGGCTGGTCTAGAGTCTTGGAGCTTAGACTCAGCCCCCTGGGGTTGTCCTCAGATCTTGGGACATGCTTTGTTGAGCAGGACCTGACTTCATTCCTGGAGATGCTGTCTCCATGTCTGAGAACAGCTTCTTCCCAGCCTTTCAAACCAAGAAAGCTATGGTAGAGGAAGTGACAAGGGGCGGAGATTTTTATACCTAAGAGAAGAAAAAAAGAAAGAAGATTCACTTAAAAAATCTTGTTAGTCAGCTATCTATGACTATGATCAAATGCTTGAGACTGTCAATTTATAAAGAGGAAAGGTTAATTTGAGGTCACAGTTCTGGAGGTTTTACAGCTTGGATGGCTGGCTTTGTCTGCTTTGGCCTGGGGTGAGGCGGTACCCAGAGGTAGAACTAAGCTGCTCACCTCATGGAAGCTGGGAAGCAAAGGAGGGAAAGAGAAAGGCAGGGCCTCCCAGTGCTCTGTTCAAGGGCATGCCCCCAGCCCAGGCAGACTGACCCCAAACCTCTAAGGTAGTGTTAGGATTTGCATCCAGAGCTCTGCCTTCAGAGCTGACTGGAAGGGTAACAGATCAGAGCCCCTTCTTGTCTCACTAGGCTGAGGGTGACCTTCTCCATCTCAGGCTGCACCCACCTCTGGGTCAGGGACAGAAAACAGATGCTCTGGGGTCTCTCGCAGCATGTCCCAGCCCTCAGCTTACCTGCTATGTCCTGGCTTAATCAAAGCGAAGCTAAATCTTGGTGGCAGATGTGGAAGTGTGTGAAGTATGTGCTTCCCTGTTTGAGTTCTTCCAGAATCAGCTGTTGAGACCTAAAGCCCACAGGGGACCCCGATGTCTTCATTTTAATAAAGCTGTCACTTGTGGTCACCCTCAAACAAAAGCAATCTAGTGGGTGCAGGAGGCAGGGAATAAAGCTGTGTCCCACAGAGTCACCCAGGGACCATGCAGCTGGACAGGGCCTCCACTGTCCGAGGACAGACCTGAGTCAATAGGAAGGAGGAACAGCCAGAAATGGATGAAGGAGGACCCCCCCCTCCTGCTCTGGAGGTCAAGGGAATATAGCCTTGGACTTTCCTCTGCAGGGACTTCCTTTTTACATTTTTGAGACAGGAGCTCAAGTAGCCCAGGTTGGCCTCAACTTCCTAAATAGCCGAGGATGACCCTGAACTTTGGATCTTCCTGCCTCAGCCTCCTAAGTGTTGAGTTTATAGGAGTGTGCTACCACACCAGGCTTATGCAATGCTTCAGATGGAGCCCAGGCCTTGTACATGCCATATCTTCTGCTCTGGCTTTCCTCAGAAGTTGGCCTCCTGTCCACACTGAGGCCTGTGAGGCTCTCATGTGGCCATCTTGAAGCATCCAGACAGTGGTGTGAGCTAAACCTTGTTTTTTTTTAAGATAGCGCATAGTGTGGTGGTTTGAACGAGCAATGCTCCCCAAAGGCTCGTGCATTTGAATACTTGGTCCCTAGGTGGTTGTGCTGTTTGGGGAGCCTTTAGGAGGTTCAGCCTTGCTGGAGGAAGAACATCCCCAGGTCTCACGCCATTTCCTGCTCTTCCTTGCTTCCCATGTGTGGGTGAGATGAGATCTCTTGGCTTCTTGCTCCTGCAACCATGCCATGCATTCCCGCCATGATGAGCTCTTTTCCCTCGAACCCTAAGCCAAAATAAAACTGTTCTTGCTTTTGGTCATGGTATTTTATCACAGCAATAGAAAAGTAATAACTAACACATAGGGTCTCATGTAGTCCAGGCTAGCCAAGGCTGACCTTGAGTTCCTGATCTTCCTTCCTCCATCTCCTGAGTGCTAGGATGCAGACACGTGCCACTTGCCCATCCTAACCCAGCTTAGGGCTGTTCCCACAGATTCCAGCGGTGACAGAACTAGAGTTGAGGAGCAAGGACTGAAGGCCACAGCAGAGTCATTGCATGGAGCCCTCATGCTCTGGAGGACATTTCTAGATGAGCTGACATGGGAGGGGACATTCATGGAGGTTAGGTGGCTAGACTTCCTGCCTATCTATTGGCTGACTGGGGAATCTCCCACTGGAAGGTGTAGATGGGATTTGGGCACTGTTGGTGCTTTGAAGTGACAGGAACAACTTCCTGGACAGAGGACGCAGGGCGGAGGAAGACCACTCCAAGGCCATTCCACAACCTGTTAGCCACAGACAACTCTGATATATATATTTTTTCTTTTTCTATTATTCCCTGATATCTCCCATTTGAAAAGAGACGTTTAAGCAGAGGGGTGGAAGAGGGCACAGTAGACATAGGGGAGGAATTGAAAATGTCATTTTAAAAATGCCCATTTCATTCTTTACCTCAGCAGACAGATGGCTGTTTCACCTCTGCCTGTGGCCAGGAGCTGTCGCAGCCAGTGGGTCAGCCCGGGAGAGCAGTGATTTTATTTTCCTTTTCATTTCAAACAGATTGTATAGGCCTTAGGGTGACGGGGGTTGTGGAATGAAGTGAGGGGCTGGGCAAACTAATTACAGCTTCCTACAGGGCTGAGCTGGTTAATGTGGAACTGTCAGTGGGCCGATCTTCCCCGGGGCAGAGAAGCTGCCCAGATTCCTTCTCTCTCCTACTTTGCTCTTGGGAGCTGAAACCTTTTGGGGTTTTACCAGTTGAAGAAAAATAGCATAAAAAATCCAGGCTGTCCCTCACAACTCTGAAATGGAGCCCTGGGCTCTGATGGTCACTGTGGCTGTCCTGTATGAAACAGCCCATCCCATCCTCCTCCTCCAACTCAGGCCTGGTACTGCAGGAGGGGCAGGAGGCCTTGGCAGTCTGAGGTTGGCTCCAACCTGGGTGCTATGATTGCTTATGTGATGAGCCAGACACTGGCAGGGCACCTGGGACTGAAAGCAGACTTCGTGGCAGCACAGGTTCAAAAAGGGTCTCAAGGATTATAAGCCTGCTTTGCTTTGGTGATCCTGACATGGAGACTCAGCCAGGGGTGTGGCAGGGTCATTCTCCTATCACCAGAGGAGGCCACGTGGGATGAAGGATGAACTAGGCAAGCTTTTAAGTGGATTTATTGGGGTTGAAGAAATGTTCAGATGCTAAGAGCACTTACTGCTCTTACAGAGGACCCAACTTTGGTTTCCAGCATTTTCCACATTGGGAGGCTCACCAGCTCCAGAGGATCCAATGCCCACCATTAACCTCTGCAGGTATACACACACACACACACACATACACACACACACACACACACACACAGAGAAATTAAAAATACATCTTAAATGGATTGATAGCTTAAACCAATGTCTCCATTCATTTGGACTACGGTAACAAAACACCCTAAATTGGTTGGGTTATAAACAACTAAAACTTATATCTCCTAGTTGGGGAGATAGAAAATTGGAAGTTAAGGCACTGACAGCTCCCTGTTTGCTGAAAGTCTGATTTCTTGTTCACAGAGGGTATTTTCTTATTTTGCATGGTGGAAAGGTCAGAACAGCTTTCTCTTATCTCTTTTATAAAGACAATTGTACTATTCTGAGAGCTCTTCCCTTGAGAACTAGTCTTCTTCCCAGGCCAAACCTTCTAGCACCATCGTCTGAAGGTTGGGCTTTCAGCTTGTGGGTTTAGAGTATACAAATATCTGGATAATAGAGAGAGAACAGTTCCATACAGAAGAATGAAACAGTCTACTCAATCTACAGGTAGCAAACTTGCCCTGCTCTGCAGTAACTGTCTCTAGTCTTACTCCCTCTTCCCCACTGTGGGGATCCTTAGCCCAGGATCTGTGCTGACCTTGGCCAGATGTCCCAATCCAATAAAGGGGCTGGAGAGGAGGTAGCTTAGTGGTTAAGAGCATTTTCTACTCTTACAGAGGACCTAGCACCCATATAAGAACCTCACAATCACTTGTAACTCCAGTTCCAGGAGACCCAATGCCCTCTTCTGGTCTCTGTGGGAATTGCACCCACATGGTGCCCTTACATACATGAAGGCAAAACACTCATCCACCTAAAATAAAAATTTAAATCCAATAAAGATTCATGCATCTTTTTTTTTTTTTTTGAGACAGGGTCTCCCTATAGCCCCAGCTGGCCTGGAACTTACTCTATAGACCAGGCTGGCCTTGAACTCACAGAGATCCACCTGCCTCTGCCTCCTGAGTGCTAGGATTAAAGGCATGTACCACCATACCTGGCTTAAAGATGATTCTTAGCTGCCATGTGGGTGCTGGGGATCAAATCCGGGTCCTCTGGAAGAGCATTCGGTGCTCTTATCCACTGAGCCATCTCTCCAGCCCCTCATGCATCTTTTTAAGGATATAACAAATATTTTAAATACTGACAGAAGCATTTAGAAATGTAGCCTTTGCAACAGCAGGAAGGTCATGAATATTCAGCTTGTGCACAGGCTCAAGCAGTTAGGCAGATGTGCATTTGGAGGGAGATGGTCACCTGCTGGCTGGGGTATGGAGCTGTGTATCATTTCAGAACCAGATTTCCCTGAGGAACTCATGGGCTGATCTTAGGAAAATGTGACAGTGAAGTCTGACAGATAGTCCTGTGTGTGTCACTCAACTTTGTTAGGTCATGATGGTTTGGGCTATTATCTGTATATCAAAGCTGTGTGTATGTGTGGCATGTGATAAATAGAAGTGCACATCTCCTGTGTGCATAGGTGTACATGCATGTTTTGTGCATGGAAGTCAGATGTTGAACTCAAGTGCTGTTTCTCAGGGACTATCCACAATATTTTTTTTAATTATTTTATGTGTATTCAAGTTTTTTCCTGCAAGCATGTAGGTGCACCACGTGTGTGCAATGTCCACAGAGCTCAGAAGAGGATATAGGATACCCTGGAACTGAGTTACAGGTGGTTGTTAGCCGCCATGTTGGTGCTGGAAACTGAACCTGAATTCTCTACAAGAACAGCCAGTGCTCCTAACTGCTGTCTCTCCAGCCTGCACTGTGGCTTTTCTTAGACAGTGTCTCTCACTGGAGAGGCTGTCTGGCCAGCAAGCTCTGGAGAGTTGTCTGTCTCTGCTTCCTCAGTGCTGGGATTATGAGAACTCATATACACCTGACTTTTTAACCAACAGATTCTGGGGCTCAAGCTAGTTCCTTATGCTTACAAGACACTCCTTACTTACTGATCCATCTCCCTAGAGTCATTCCTGGTCTTTGCAGAGAGATGATTCTAGACTGAGTGTGGAGGTGGTGAGTTGGACTGCAGCCTGCTTCTAGCTCTGGAAGATGGGTGTGACTCATGGACATGGAAAGACTTAGTTTTGGCTGTTGCCTGCTATTGTATGGTGCCCAGTTCTCCCGGTGTTGAATTCTCATTAGAATTAATTGATTGTCCTTGGAGAAGCCCCAATACAAATTGAGCTGGTGGATGGGAAGACAGAGCTGAACACTTCCTTTCAAAGGAGACTCTGATTCAGCCAGGATCTCTCCGACTTCTCAGGGGAAGCACTCTGCTGTATTCTCTGAGATTTGGGATGAACCAGTTTAAAATATTTTCCTATGCATGCTATCTCCAGAAGCCATCTACGTAAGCCACAAGTCTAAGTATTTCTACTGTTTACTGCCCATATTGACACCCATACCTAAAAGCTAAAAAGAGCCCTGGGTGGACAAAATGCTCATTATTTTTAACTTAGGAAATACAGTCCCAGTGAAGCAAGCAGAGTGCTGGCAAGCAGAGCCAGCTGTTCTGTAAAGGCTGCTTTTTTGCAGTACAAATCACCCGGGGTGAGGAGAAGTACTTCCGGAATGACAGTGTGCAGGGTACTGTGGGTCCTCTTCCCGGTGTAACAGCACAGCCAGCAGGGCTCATTAAAATAAAGCTACCATTTATTGTCCCCAGAAGGTGTCTTAAAGGCATGGATAAGGGATTACTTATTGAAGAAAATCTAAATTTTAGTGAGAACAGCAGGAGCCTATGATATTTGGGCTGTGACCCGTTCCCTTCCCTTCCTCATCTCAGAGATAGATATAGGGTGCTGTTCTGGGCGTGTGTGGACAGGAGCGGGAGCTTCTCTTTCATTTCAGCTTTTGCTCTGAGGCTGAATTCTATCTTCCCAGGCGGGGCAGTTGCTGGTGTTTATTATCCTCCCAGCTCTGTGTGGCTGAAGTTCTATTCTACCCAGCCATGACTGGGAGGACAGTGCTGTCTTCTGCCGTCTGTGGGATGGAAGCTCCTCCCTAAGCTTAAAACAGGGGATCTTGGTGGCTGCTGGCCAGCTCCAAAGTAGGATGGAACTTCCATGGTAGAGGCAATCTAAGAAGACCAGTGAGTGCCACCCCTGCCCAGCACCCCACTCACACAGCAGAGACGTGGCTCTAGACAAGTGGGCAGGTGTTCCCAGCTCCAACTCCAGGGTAGCTGTGCGAGGATCCTGCTTGCACTAGAGACAAGAATTCAGATCCCAGCACTTGTCTCGGAAGGGGCTGACTTTATTTGAAACAGTACAAAGAATTCAAGCCAACTCCATAATAGCAACAAGAGAAACAGGAGGCTAGTTAGCCCAACTAGAGACTGGCCCCAGAGACAACCTTCTATAAAAGGACCCAATTTAGTTGGACCGAACTGTGGAACACTTTATAACTAAAAGCAATATGGCAAAAGAGAAAAGAATAAAGCAATTGGGTAGCAACAGGTACAAGTGAACAGCTGGGTCTGATATCAATACCAAAAAGAGACTGTCAGCTCAGAGGGCCCAGGAGGAGGAATTGGGAACACTGTGCCCATGACAGAGGTTAAGATCAAGGAGTGACATCGAAGAGTGTACACTGTACGGAAAGGATGTTCCTGATATGGCCCTTCTACAGCATTAAACAAGTAAACAAACACATCTTCGGTAGGGGAGGAGGGCACAAGTGTGGTTGGTATCCAGGGTGGTTACAGTATCTAAAAGAATCTACAATATCTGGTTTCCAACTAAGTCTTGAGTTATCAGACACATGAACACATGACCCTCCCTCCTCCCCCAGGAACAAAGCTGATAGTAGAAATTACTTTTGAAGGAATTTAGATGCTGGACATACCAGAAAAGATGTCAAAGTCATTGATATAAATTTGCTCAAGGAACTAAAGGAAGCTTACTCTGAAAGAGTGAGAGCCAAGTGGCACACAATGTCTTATCAGTGGGCGACGTCACATTAACAAGAAATGATGGCATTCCAAGCTTGAAAAGTATGAAAAAAATCATGAAGACTTTACTAAGGCACTTAAAGATGTATTTAAGTCATCAGGAGGAAGTATCAGATAGATCGATAAGGATTCAAAATAGGAAGAGAGAAAACAGAGTTGAGAGAAGTGAGCAGAGCTTTGGAGGGACTGGAAACACTAGTGAGCACACCGATGTCACGTTTAATGGGAGTATCAGAATTAGGGGAAAAGCAGAAAAAAACATTTGAAAAGGAATAGCTGATAACTCCCTGAATTTGATGAAGTGTGTTAACCTTCATGTTTAAGAAGCTCAAAAGACATGGCCCAGCAAGGTGGCTCAGAGGGAAAAGTGCTTGCTATTCAAGCCAGACAGCCTGAGCTTGGTCCCAGGGTGGGAAGAGAGAACCGACTCCCAAAGTTGTCCTCTGACATCCATACATGTGCTGTGGCATCACCCCATCTCTCTCTCTCTCTCTCTCTCTCTCTCTCTCTCTCTCGCACACACACACACACAATAATAATAATAATAATAATAATAATAATACAATTTTTAAATTAAAAAGAACATAAAAAGAACATGAAGCAACTGTGTAGAATAAACACATAGACCCACATCCAAACACACCATAGTCAAAATGGTGAAAGTAAAAGCAGAGCATCTTTTAAGTGGCAACAGAAAGCCACACATCTTTTACAAGTGACTACAAATTCAACTGACACGGGACTTCTCTCTGACACAATGGTGACCAAAGGCAATGGGAGATCACCTTCAAAGTTAAGGGAAGCAGACTGTGGTAGTTTGACTGAGAATGTCCCCCAGTGGCTCCAAGTATTTAGACATTTTGTTCCCAGTCTGGGGATTCTCTAGTACCCATCTGTTGGGTACTAGTATCTAGAATACATAGAGAATGCACAGCATTTAAGGACCACAGAAAGCAAATAATCTCATCAATAAATGGTCAGCAGATAGTTCTCAAAAAATGATATACTAAGGCTTGAGAGATGGCTCAGCTGTTAAGAGCACTGACTGCTCTTGCAGAGGACCTGATTTTGCTTCCTAATACCCAGATGGCAACTGACAACCATGTATAACTCTAATTTGGGGGACTCAAATGCCATCTTCTGGCCTCCATGGGCATTGCACACACAGGTGCACTTAGACACATGCAGGCAAAACACTCATACATGTATACCTATTGCCAATAAGTATGTGAAAATGTTTAACATGAACTATCAGGGAAATGTAAATGAAGACTGCATTGAGATTTTATCATCCATCAGGAAACAAACGCTGGTGAAGATTCAGGGTACAAAGGCAGCCTGTACACTGGTGGTAGGAGTATAAACTAGTCCAACCACTACAGACATCAGTGGAAGTTCCTAAAAAAGCAAACAGAATAGAGTTAACTGCACCATCTAACTCTACCATTCCTGGGAATATACCCCAAAGGAATGTAGGTCAACAAACTGTAGTATACCTGAACATCCATGCTTATTGTGACATTATTCACAATGATTTAGTTATAAATCCACCTAGATGTCTATTAGTAGATTAGTGGATGCAGAAAATATGGTACATGCACACAATGGGGTTTTATTCAGCCAGAAAGAAGAATGAAATTGGACCCAGGATGCAGCTCAGTGTTAGAGTGCTCTCCTAGCATGCATGAGACCCCAGTTAAGTCCTCAGTACTGAAAAGCAAGCAGAATGAAAGCATATAAGGGGAAATGGATGGAACTGCACAGCATCATATTATGTAAAATAAGGTAGAAACAGAAAGATACATACTCCATATTTTTCACATATATGGGCCCTAGATTGTATATATGTGTATATGTGCATATGACATGGAAGTAGAAGGATCCTGGGAAGAGAGACAGATGGGTGGAAGGGGAAAGAGAAGGAAGGAGAGGGTAAGACAGATATGGTCAAAGTACACAATATACTCGAATGAAAATGTCAAAACCCACATGAAAGCAAGATGAATTTATTATCAGATAAATAGAATTTGTTGCTATCAAACCCAGATTATGGTAAATATATATATATATATATATATATATATATAGTCATCTGGATTCTCATACACAGTAAACGTTATGGGAAATTGTATAGGCAATTATAACAGACAATGTGATTGTTGTATATTATCCTTTTTTCTTTAACTTATTTAAGACTGTGTTACATAAGGAATTTGCAGATAATATTTGTAGGCATAGAACATATAGAATTGTATGTTTCAGTAATATGGAATAATTGCACAAAGGAGGCAGTAAAATGGGGAGAGAGAGATCAGTACTATGTAGGAGGAAAGTTTGTATATTTCATTATAATTAAGTAAGTGAATGAATGTGGATGAATTCAAATCCATGTAATAACCTTTAGACCAACCACTAAGAAAGGAATTCAAGAACTATAAGTATATGTTAAATGTTTTCACCACAGAGAAATGAAATATATGGGAGGTGATGGATTTGTTAAGTAACTTTAATTATTTAACAATGTGTAATATAAGAAAACATTGTGCACCATACATATGTACAATTTTGCCACTTATTAGCTTTATAATTAGTTAATTACAAGAAAGGGAAAAGAAATAGAGTTAAAATCACTAAAGATATTAAAGTACACAAGAAAATATTCATCTAGCGCCAAGAAAACAATCAAGGAGGAGTAGAGGAACAAAAAAATACATAAGACAGAAAAAAGGTAAAATTATGGATGGAAACACATATATTTCAATAAAAGCATTAAATATAAATGTATTAACCTGATTGTCAAATTGAAAGAAAATGCAACCATAGGAGTCACACATTTGATTAAAAAACACAAAGAACTTGGGAGAAGAATGGAAAAAACACACTGTGTAAACAGAAGTCACAGGAAACCTGGAGTAGCTGTATAAATGGTGGACATATTAAACAAAGCAAACCACTGCTATTAGAGATGAGTAAAGACATTTTTTTTTTATGTGTATGAGTGTACTGTCTGCATGTAGGTTTGTGCACCCGTGTCGTGCAATGCCGCGGAGGTCAGAAGAGGGTCTCGGATTCCCCTGGAACTGGAGTTCTCCTGGAATTGGAGTTACAGACTGTTCTCAGCCGCCATGTGGGTGCTGGGGATCGAACCCGGGTCCTCTTCAAGAGCAGTCGGTGCTCTCAACAGCTAGGCTTTCTCTCCAGCCGGATTAAAGACATTTTTGTATCCATAAAAGTTTTAGTCAGTATATATCCCAAATCTGTTTGGCTATTAGCTCTCTCCTTGGAGGAATAACTCACAGCGGATGCCACAAGCTTATGTCCTCTAGTGGTTAGGAGATATTATAAGCCACAATAAGAACTTGTCACCCTTTATAGAGAAACCACAGTTTGCGGATTAGCATACCATCCAAGCATCTGTGTCTATGCTCACAGCTTAACTTGACATAATAATTGGTACTGCTTAAATGCCTGTACATCCAATAGCTTGTGCTTTGTTAGTATGACTAAAAAGGGTATCACTGGAAAAGCTGTCAACCATGAAGGGAAACAACCTGAACAGACTGGAGTCCAAAATGACAACTCCAAAGAAATTATACTGTTTTCTTCTCACCCACTTGTGCCCCTTTCCCAAAGCCCAGGGAACAAACTGCGGAAGAGGAGGCGAGGTAGAATGTAAGGGCTGCAGAGAGCTAGGGGTGAACCGTGAGACTACAGGAATATAGTCTGGACTCCTAACTGATCGACATGCCTGTGCATACAAGCTTCTCCAACTGGACTATGGGAACCTTGTTCAAAATTTGGACATAGATACTTGCAAAATGCACCAATTACCTAATTGTATGATATACTGAGTAACATCAATGCTATCTGCAAACAACTATGTCATTATATTGTAGAATCCCTTAAAAATAAAAAAAATAAAAAAAAGTTTTAGTCAGTAAAGAACATGTAGCAATTATATGTACATGTATACCTAATAACAGAGCCCCCAAATAGATGAAATATGAATTGAAAAAAAATTGAATGGAGAAATAGTTTAACAATAATTGTTGGAAATTTCAAAAATTTATTTAACTAATGAGTAGAACAATTAAGCAGATATTAACAAATATGATATAGCAGATTGGAATAAAGATACAAACTAACTAGACCTAATAAACATCTATAACTCTCTCAATTTAATAATATCAAAGTGCACATTTTTCTCAGGTACTCATAGAGCATATGGGAGACCATAAAACAACCCTCAGTAGATCTCAAAGAATTTAACTCAAATAAAATACATTCTCTGATCATACAGGTTGAGATTTGAATCCATAATAGAAGAAAATCTTGGAAATTAAAAAAAATATATATCAATCAGACTAAATAAAGAAAAAGTCAAAAAGGAAATTACAGAGCGTATAAGATGAATGAAAATGGAAACACAATGTACAAAAATGTATGCAGCCAAAGAGTTCACAGGGAAATCAATAGCTGCAAATAGAATCAGCTTAACACAATCATCTAAAATATCTGAAAATGCTATTATGATACCTGATACTTTGTATGCTGCTTTAAAAAGTAAAATTAAACAAGAAGAAAGCTCTCAAGTCAGCAACTTTGCTGTAGTAAGCTGAGAAAGGGCCTTTTAGGGGAGGGCTGTTTTCTGGACTGTAGATTTTTTTATTTTTCTGTGTCCTCACATGGTGGGAAGGGCTAACTAACTCTCTGGAGTCTCTGAAGAGTACAAACCCCACTTGTAAGGGAAAGCCTTCATTTCTCTAAGCCTCCTTAAGCCATTAGTTTAATGGCTATATTTCCATGTTTGAGTTTTGCAAGAAAAGGAACATTCGGATCTCAGCAAAACATAACATGAGCCAATTGGTTTGGAAAACCATTTGAGGGTTGTTTAAAATTTTAGACATAGAGCTACCATGTGACTTTTAGTTTATTTTCTAAATGTGTAGCCAAGGTCATTACAAATATTTTAATATATTTATATTTTAAAATTTATTTTTATTTATTTATTTTTTATGTGTATGACTGTACTGTCTGCATGTAGGTTTGTGCACCCATGTCGTGCAATGCTGCAGAGGTCAGAAGATGGCATTGGATTCCCCAGGACTGGAGTCAAAGACGGTTCTCAGCCGCCATGTGGATGCTGGGGATTGAACCCGGGCCCTCTGCAAGAGCAGTCGGCACTCTTAACCACTAGGCCATCTCTCCAGCCCTATATTTATCTTTTTATTCGTTAAAAAGAATATTTTTATTAGCTCTTTGCAAATTTCATATAACTTTTAGAACATACTCAGCCCACCTCCCCACCCCCTCTCAGGTCCACTCCATCTCCCTGCCTCCTCTAACTTTGTCTACTCTTTTTTTCTAAAGCCCCTGGAGTCCAATTTGTGGTCCCCAAATACTCTTAGGTGTTAGTCCATTCCCTGGCATATGGTCAACCTACCCAGGGTCCCACTCTTAAAGAAAGAGCAACAGCTATCAAATGTCAATAGCTTCTCTGCTAGGGGGAGGATTCCATGCGCACATCCTCTCTCCCTGCTGAGGTTATATCTGGCTTAAGCTTGTGCAAGTCTTGTGTGTGCTGTCACTGTGAGTTCACGTGTGCAACTGCCCTTTTGTATCTGGGAAAACACTGTTTCCTTGTATTCATCTGCAATCTCTGGTTCTTTCGATCTTTCTGTCTCCCCTTCCACAACGATTCCTGAACTTTGTGGGAAAGGTGTGATACAGGTGTCCTATGTGAGGCTGAACATTCCACACTCCCTTATTCTTAACACAGTGATCAGTTGTGGGTCTCTGTGTTGACCACCGTCTACTGCAAACAAAGTTTCACTGATGAGAACTGAGAGATGCACTCATCTATGGATATAAGGATGAATCATTAAGAGTTGGTTTAATAGCAAGGTAATTGAAGATATATTATTACAGAAAGGTAACAGAAGTAATCAAGAAATGGATCTAATCCAAAGTCCACCAGCTGATGCATGTCTAAACAAAACATGGCATATTAATAATGTATTTCCTTAGCCATAAAAAGAATGAAGTAGTAACACAGTATTTAAAGGATAAGCTTAGAAGACACCCTAAGCAAAAGAACCATTGCAGAAGACCACATATATTATCATACCATTGATTTGTATAGGTAGGGGGAGACTTGTGGAAATGTATAGAACTACAGTAAATAGACTTATTAATGGGTACCTAGGGCTGGACTCCGGGTGGGATAAAGATTGGATATAGTTTCACTGGGTATAGTTTTTTGGGGGAGGAGGATGAAAATGTTCTAAAGTTAGACTGTGGTAATGTTGCTGTTTGGCATGTTATCTGGGTATTGTTGTGTTCATTTTCTCAGCCAGTTAAAGTATCAAAGGGCAGGAGAAATCTCAGACCAGCAGAAAGCACAATTAAATGTTTATTGAAATATGAAAAGACAAATCCACACAGATGAAGAAACACACACACACACACACACACACACACACACACACACACACAACCATACAGAAAGATGACGATCTCCACAAGTGGAGAGGGAACAGGAAACAAATCCACGGTCCCTGGGAAGAATCTGGGTTTAAGGGTTTCAGTGGTTTCCCCTCCCTGACTGGTCAACTTAAAGAAGAAGGTGCTGATAGGGTTATGGCTCCAAATGAGGGGTCCAGGTTGACTTGATTAAGCAGATCAGTTGAAAGGACCCTGTTGGAATGAAAAATAAAGCCTTCTTGCTAGAGACCAAGAAGAAGCAGGAAGTTTGGCATCATTATTACTTCTCAATGACCCTGTTAGGGTCCTTTACAGTGATAGTGGCATAACTACGAATATAGTAAACACCACTGACTCGTAACTTTAATGGGTCACTGATATGCTATGTGAATTATACATCAATAACATTGTTAGAAATGATGCTGTTGATGTAAAGAGCTGACTTCAGCGAGCCCCCTAGACATGTCACTCTTTTTTTTTTTTTTTTTTTGGCAGACTGCATGCGAGATTTTATTAGGGAACACATGATATGGTGGGAGGGAGTGCAGAGGGAGTTCTCAGGAGTGCAGGGCCCACCACTTGTCTGGGGACCACGATTGGGAATATATTTGTCCCCGCAACCATAGGAGATGAGACACCTCCCAGCTACCATGTCTTCAAATTCATCTGCATTAAACTTGGTGAAGCCCCACTTCTTTGCAATGTGGATCTTCTGGAGGTCAGGAAACTTGAACTTGGGTGTCTACACAGGGCCTCAATCACATGTTCTTTGTTCAGCAACTTGGTGCAGTTGGAAATGATGACCTGGCCAATGTGAGCCCTGGCCACTGTGCCCTGAGGCTTCCCAAAGGCACCCCACATTCCAGTCTGAAGCCTAGACCGGGGACAGTGTTTAGAGCAGAGACACGGGTATCCACCAGAAAACTCTCCAAGGTCCCTTAGCGCAGCCCACACACAACAGCTTGCGTACTCTACCAAGGAGGCTGCTGTTTGCTGTCATTCCACACCGCCCCATGAGGAAAGAACCTGGCCAGCTCAGCTGCCTGCAGAATCGCTCTTTTGTAAAGGCTTGTGCTGTCTCTTCATCCCATTTGCAGACGTGCACATGTACACACACACAGTCTGGCACCATGGAAATGGCTTTCAGTACCGAAAAGGGGGATGTAGTATGCTTATCTTTTAGCAAAGCATGCAAGTGCACCATGCAATACTTGCAGAGGCCAGAGAGGGTGTTGGATCCCCTGGAACTGGATTACAGACAGTTGTTAGCTGCCATATGAGTGTTGGGAACTGAACCGGTTCCTTCACAGGAGCAGCCAGTGCTCTTAACTGGTGAACCACCTCTTCAGCCATACACCCCTCATTTAAAACTCTACCATTCCCCAAAGTGTAAACCTAACCATGTTTTGGATCAGGGCAAGGGTTTTCCAGTGAACACTGGGCTCACTCATCACATGGAACTTCTGAGGGCAGTTGGGAAATATTAGACAATTTTAGATGGTAAAAATCATTTCTACACACCTCTAGAATTATAGGAAAGGTTTTGTTTTGGGCATATAACTATTCTACCAATATTTGGGGATGTCATCTGTGGACAAAAGGAAAAATAATCCCATGCACACCTTATAACCCTTGGTTAACATTGGTCTCTTTACAAAGAAGAAAAGCCAAGCTCTGTGATTCCTTTCAGAAGATTGGAGGAATGAGAGTATGCTCCAGTATGGACTTACTGTGTCACATATTTAATTTACTCTTTAGAAATATTTATTTATGTATATGTGTCTGTGTGAGTGTTTACCACATGTGTATAGGTGCCTATGGAAGCCAAAAGAAGGTATTGTATCCCCAGCAGCATGAGAATTAGGAGGTTGTGAGCTGCCTGACCTGGGTGCTGGGGGGAACTGAACTCGTGTCCTCTGGAAGAGGAGGAAGTGCTCTTAATTGCTGAGCCATCTCTCCAGTTCCCATAAAATATTTTATTATTTTATTTGTTTCCCCCATATATATTTTAGACTCATGAACTGATACAGGGGAGATCCTTGGAAACTTTCTATTCTAGGGGATAAAACTCAAATGATAGATAGGTAACTCAAATGGGCAATGGAAGTGTTTTCTCATATAATAGAAAATGCTCACATAGAGAACTGGAGACTATGGTGAACAGATTTAAAATGAAGCTTATCTGTCCTCTCTTATGGTTGGAACATCTGAAAATTTTTTTGGTCTTTTTAAGACAGGTCTCCCTGTAGCCCCAGCTGTCCTAGAACTCACTCTGTAGACCAGGTTGGCCTTGAACTCACAAAGATCCACCTGCCTCTGCCTCCCAAGTGTTGAGAATAAAGGTGTGCACTACCACACCCGGCTTGGAACATCTGAATTTTATCTATAAGAAAGGTAACCAATGGTCTTAAGAGGAAATACTTTGGCTGAGTTCACAGAATATCAGTCTGGAGCCTTGTGGAAAGGTTTCTAGAGTGAGCTCTGAGCTCCACAGTAAATTGGCTCATTGTTGCCATTGGAAAGAGTTATGCTCCTGGATGGGCTTTGGGGTGGCAGGAATTTTTTTGCATGTGTATCTGTGTGCTGGTAGGGATTGAACCTAGGGCCATGTGCATGGTAGGCAAGCACTTAGCTATCCCCAATGCTTGCTTTTTTGATACAGGGTCTCACTATGCTGCCCAGGCTGGCCTCAACTAGCAATCCTCCTGTCTCTGCCTTCTGAGTGCTGGGGTCACAAGTATATACCACACTCCTGGATGAAAGGTAGAATTTTGTTTATTTTTATTTTATGTGTATGAGTGTTTGCCTGCATGTTTGTGTGTACTATGTGTGAGCAATGCCAGTGGAGGCCAGAAGAGGGTGATAGATCCCCTGGAACTGGAGTTACAGATGTTAGTAGCCATGTGGGTGCTGGAAGCTAAACTTGGGACCTCTGCAAGAGCAGACAGGTTTCATTCCCAGCAAGGTGTTCTGGCTATTTCCAATGATCTGTTTGGTTCCCTAAGAAGAAGCTATGGGCTCAGCCCTCACTGAGCAGTTTTCTGGGCTTGTGCATGACTTAGGGCTTCCACTGTCTGCACATGAAGTGAGGCTGTGTGGACCCTCCAGGGGCCCATGGAAGAACCAGGGGAAATGCACCCTTCGCTTGGCTTGAAGAGCCTTTTGGCATTGGGAAGTAGAAGCCCGTGGCAGGAAGGATTGATGGCCCAGGCATTATCTACAAGTCAGTCTATTTCCTTGCAGGATCAGCATGTCAATATGTTTTTGTCTGCTCAACAATGTGTGGGAAACATCTTTGGGTTTTTAATTTTTTTTAACTGTGCATATAATTTCTTAGTATTTCACTTCTAGGCATTGATTAAAGGTTCTCTGTCTCTTTAGAGTCATTAAATAGAAAAACATCTTCTAGAGACAGATTGATGGTGTTTCTAAGAACTTGCTTAGAGAAATAGAAATCTTCTTAACTTGATAAGAAGTTTGTTTTGGTTTGTGCCAAACAGACATTAACAATGAATGATTCCTGAGCTTATTATATGCCAGGTGCCATGGTAAATGGTATAGACAGGTTATCTCACTCTATCTTCCAGGAAACACTCTGAGATAGTTATTATTATTCCACTTTTCTGGTAAAAAATTAAGTCTCCCAATGTTAAATAATACAATTAGGATAACACAGAATGTAGTCAGAAAGACACCAAAATCACATGGTCTGACCCAGACACATGCTACATCAGGTCCAGATTAACCCCGAGCATCTGTGTACCTAGGTAGAGCATAGACACAGTCTCATAGTGTCAAATCTGGTAATATGTATTTTGGTTCCTTCAAAGAATACAGGGGTCCATTATGTGTTCCCTGTATTTCCATCCAGCAGTGAAGAGAGGCTGCACTTCTACTACTGTATTCACCTTCTTTGTTCACTCACGTTTGCCTAGAAGGGATGAGTTGGGTAAGTTTTGAAATGGCGGTAGCATGCACTAGTGGCTGCATTTCTTGTAGGCAGCATGACTGAGGTTGACGATGTAAAGGCGGAAGTGATGCTGGGCCGCCTCGATCTCCTTCACTGCTTGCCCGGCAAGTCAGAAGGGAGTGATTAGTGTAACTTTCACTGCATAGTTGAAGAACCTGAGATGCAAGGATGATTGGGGACTCAATGAGGTTCATCCAAGTTAGTCAACCAAACTGGGCCAAGTATTGCACTAAGTGCTTTCAACTCACCATCCCAGCCAGCCTCCAGCTCCAGGACACCCTCGTTGAGAAGTCTGTTTTTCCCAGTGAGGACAAGATGGTGTTACTAACTGCAGTGAGCAAATGCCTGACAAAGCTGCTTGAGAAATAAAGGATTATTCTGACTTGGAATGTAGGGCATTCAGTCTCTCATAGTAAGAAACGCATGGTTGGGGGCGCACGTGCCTGGGACCCTCATTCTAGACAGAAAGAAGGCACAGAGGAGACAGGAAGTGGGGCAGGGCTCTGAACCCCACTCGTCCCAGCAGCCTGCTTCTCTCTGCTAGGCCATGCCTTCTAGAGTTCCAGCCTTCCCAAACAGTGCCACCAGCCAGGGACAGAGTGTTGAAATAAGGAGGCCATGAAGGGACAGTTTTTATGCAAATCATAACCCAGAGCAAGGTAGAGAGTGATATCCCACCAGCATGTATATTGGGCAGACAGGATCCTTCTGACTGGCAGGTGCCTGTTTTAGCTGGAGTGAAGAAGCCCAACTTCCAAACCTTAGTGGCTTTGGGGCTGGAGGGATGGCCTAGCGGTTAAGAGCGCCGAACGCTCTTGCAGAGGACCCGGGTTCGATCCCCAGCACCCACATGGCGGCTGAGAACCGTCTGTGACTCCAGTTCCAGGAGAACTCCAGTTCCAGGGGAATCTGAGACCCTCTTCTGACCTCCGCGGCATCGCACGACACGGGTGCGCAGACCTGCATGCAGACAATACATTCATACACATAAAAATAAAAAAATTAAAAAAAAAAATTAAAAAAAAACAAAAAAAACCTCATTTTTATTTAATGTTTATACATGTATTGCCTGCATGTATGTAAGTGCACCCATCATGCAATGACTGCAGAGGTCAGAAGAGGGCATCAGATCTCCTGGAACTGGAGTTATGGATGTTTGTTAGACACCATATGGGTGCTGAAAATCAAACCCGGGCTCTCTCTCTCTCTCTCTCTCTCTCTCTCTCTCTCTCTCTCTCGGCTTCCTGTGCTCGTTGGAAGTTGTGAACCTCAGCTTTCTTCTCCAGCCCCTGCCACCATGTCTCCCTGCCACAATGGACTCTTAATTCCGTGGAACTGTCAATTGTAAGCTCAAATAAACTCTTCCTTTTATATGTAAAAAAAAAAAAAAAAGAAAATCAAACCCGGGTCCTCTGCAAGAGCAGCCAATGCTCTTAACCACTGAGCCATCTCTCCAGCCCCCAAACTCTAGTGGGAATGTATTCCTTACTTACTCAGTTAGCAACATGGAAGCCTCACTGCTGAGTTGGGTACAAGTCTTCCTTCTACCCAAGGATACAATCTTGGGTGGTGCAGCCTTCTGGAAGTCAGGACCTGGAAACCCAGAGGATCTCCTGGGAGAGCTCCGTGGGCCCAGGCTAGAAGCAGAGCATGTGATTACTGCCATGTTTTATTGGCAGGAACACAATCCCATGACATCACAGGACTGCAAGGGAAGATGGGAAATGTAGTCTAAAGGAAGGTACTGTAGTGACCTCATGGCAGTCTGTCACATGACCATGATATATAGTTGTTATATACAATCAAATGCCTCCTGACTGTTCTGACTGATGGTGACCTGTGTATATCACAATGGTCCTGTAAGACTGCCTCACCTTCTAGGGTCCCAGCAATGCTAGTTTGTGTGCGCAGACACTATGCTAACAACATCATGCTGCCTTCCACCTAGTGCTTCTTACAATCTTTCTCTGTCTTAAGCAGTGTGCAAGTATATTTCAATGCTGTGCCTAAGCTAAGTCACAAATACAGCAAGAGGCAGAGCCAGGTCTGTGTAACTTTCGCCTCTCACACTCCCCTGAGGTCAACCCCAAATCATCAACTCTGGGTACAGTAGGCATTCAGCGTCATGAGGCGGTCCTGGTCACAACTATGCTATGGACTGTTCTTTGTGGCTGCCATCCCTGTGCCCGGACTGGACGATGGAAGCTCTGGACCTGCGAAGAGTTCCTTGAGGATTTCTGTGAGCAGCTGACTCAGGTCAGGCCTGTCAGGCTCCTGGTTTGTGTGGTGCTCAGGGGCTCTGCTGGGAATGATGGATGGCTGACAGACTGTCATTCTTCCCAGGCAGATGGGGCTGCCATTAGCATTTAGCAAGGCTGTAAGTCTTGTTGGACAAATTAGCTGTTTAAAGGCTTTAAAAAAACAAAACACGGCAACTGCTGAAAGCCTCTGCTGGTTGAAGCTCCTATGAGCGCGGGGCTAACGGTTTCCCCTGCTCATTGACAGCAAAGACGGAGCTGTGGGGAGCTGTGGGACGGTGTTTTCCTTTTGACTATGTTTGCAAGTCAGCTTTTAGCAATGCAGCTAAATATGAACATGAACTGGACTGTGGGTATTTGCTATGTTTGGTAAAAGGAATTATTTCTATCTCTCAGTCTCTCCCTTGTCTCTTGGCCTTCCTCTCTCTCTCTCTCTCTCTCTCTCTCTCTCTCTCTCCACCTCTTCCTCTGCTTCCTTACTGATCACAAGAAACAGGAGTCACTGAGTGAACCTCAGCCTCCGCTTCCTTCCAAGCTTCCTGCCCTTTCTCTTCCAGGGCAGTCCTCAGGAACTGAGATCTAAACACCGAGGTCCAAGCACATGACCCCTTCAATGAGGGACTCAGGGTCAGCTCATCTTCTGTGAACTGGGAAGGTGGTTCTGAGCATGCAGTTTCCATGTACACACTTGTTCCTGAGTCCCGGCCTTAGTATACTGTGCCAGTTCGTACTGTACTGGGCTGAACTGTGTAATTGTTCCTGCTTCCTCAGACCTGGGTAGAAAGTGGTATACTTTCTAGGTATACTGCTGAGGAGTATAGCTTGTTTGATGGTGATTAAGTGGGTTTGGGGAGGTTTCCCAGGTCCAGATGTCTGAGAGATAGTAGCAGATAACATCTGTTCTGATCAAAAGGCAGGGTGGCAAGGTACAAATCACAAGTCACTTTCAATAAATCCAGAAGCTGGCATTTGGGCCCCAGAGAAGAGGCAGCTTCTCTGTGTGTCTCAGCCATGGAGCCTGAGGCTGGCTCAAGTGAGGCTCTTTTTTTTTTTTTTTTTTGTCTTTTTGAGACAGGGTCTCCCTGTAGCCCCAGCTGTCCTGAAATTCACTCTGTAGACCAGGCTAGCCTTGAACTCACAAAGATACACCTACCTCTGTCTCCCAAGTGCTAGGATTAAAGGCATGTGCCAGAGGCTCTTTTTTGTTTAATGTATCTATCATCACTAGACTTGGAAGAAGAGGATGGGCTGGTCAGGATGCTGAATGGTAAGGAAGACTAGACATTGCAGAGTCTGGTATCTGTGTGATCTACGGAGAGAATTCAGGACCAGTAGACAGTGACAAGAATTGACTCAACTCACAGGAAGTGATGTGGTTTCCTTCCTTCCTTCCTTCCTTCCTTCCTTCCTTCCTTCCTTCCTTCCTTCCTTCCTCTCTTCTTTTCCACATCCTTCCTCCCATGAATCTGTTGACTTCATTCACAGATATCTGAAAGGTACTCAATAAATGTCAGAAACCATGCCACATGATTGTAGTAACACAGAGGGGAAGATCTAGTCCCTTCCTACAAAAAGCCCACAGTCCAATATGGGGGAAGCCTTGGCTGGATGGCTGCAGCCCATGGCCAGGGTGGAATGTGCTAAATGCTGTGGGGAGGAGAGGAAAGCGTGAGCTGGCAGGTGGCCGGGCGAGTGTGAAGAAGTGTGTCTCTTGCAGCCTAGCAGATGTATAGGCAAGTTTGGGGGGTTTTCCTGCAGAAAGAAGTATTTGAACTAAGCACCAAAAGATGTTTTGAATCTCAGTTATAAAACATCATGGACAGGATTAGGTGCCTCGAACAGAAAGACCTGTGTGTATAAAGGTGTGGAACTGCAGAAACAGGGCAACAGTCTGCAGCATGCCATACAGCGATCCACTGGTGGGGACGGACCACTGGTGGGGACGGGTCACTGGTGGGGATGGGCCACTCTGTCAGTTCAGTGGAATTGCTGTCTTCCTCTCTCCCTCTGAAATATTTTTGCATTGAATTCATAGTATTCTTTGGGGTTATGGAAGTGGTCTGTGAAATGGTCTGTGTGGGTCCAGGTAAGGGGAGGGATTCTACCAGCCGCTGCCTTTTCCTCCTCTTTCATCTTGAGCACCCAATGGCAAAAGTAAATGGAGACACTGCTCTTTGTTTTCTGGCTACAAGCTGGCCTGAGGTTTTGGCCATCTTATCTCACTAGGAGATAACTTCTGAAGCAGCAGTGCATTTTCAGCATCTACCTTGGTTTTTCCCATGCCAGAGCTCTTCCTGCAGAGGGATTGGGGCTCTCTGTCCGAGACTGTGCCAGCTCCAATAGGCTTCCTCCTGGATGGGAGGGTGTGCTGGATAGCTTTAGTGTCAACTTGACACACCTGGGTTGAGGGAGACTCAATTGGGGAATTGGCCCCATTGGACTGGCCTGTGGCCACGTCTGTGGAGTATTGTCTTGATTGTCCAGCAATGTGGGAGGGCCCACCCCACTATGGGTGGTGCCACTCTGGGCAGGTTGCTGTGTACCATATAAGGGGGCAGGCTGGGCATGGGCCAGGGGAGCAAGCCAGTAAACAGCATTCCTCCATGGCCTGTGCTTCAGCTCCTGCCTCCAGGTTCCTGCCCTGAGTTCCTGCCTTGGGCTCCCTGAGTGATGAACTGTGACCCAGGAGATGTAAGCTGAATAAACCCTTTCCTCCCCAAGTTGGTGTTGGTCAGAGTGTTTTGTCACAGCAATGGAAGATAAACTAGAACAGAGGGTGTTTCCAGAAAGGTATCACTGAGGAAGAAAGACCCACCTCGAATGTGGGTAGCACCATCCCATGGGCTGGGGCTCTGGACTGAATAAAAAGGAGAATGAGATCTTAGCACTAGGCAAGATCTGTCTGCTTCCTGAGTGTGGTTGCAATGTGACCAGCTGCCTCAGTCAGTACAGCATTCATCTCCATTGTGAAGTATTAAGAGAACAGAAGCTTAATCTGACTATGGTGCTTAAAGGTGAGGTCCTTATCTAATCCTAACCAGGATTAGAAAAGGTTATCAGAGAGGAGACTATATGACTATATCTTGTTGGCTTTCTCCAATGCGTTGTTCCTGTCTCCCACCACGGATGCTACTGTTGGACTCTGCCAATAAAGAAGCCAAATAAATTGGCCATCTGACCTGTGACCTTCAAAACTCTCCTTCCCTCTCTCCCTCATAGTGTTTGGGGCTGATATTCACCTCTCTGAAAGGCTGCCCTTTTCAAGCCTCAAGTTATCTCCAAGTTTTCTCATCCTGGGAGAGTGCGCTCACAAAAGTTGATAAAATATAAGACCCCTTGCTGTGGCATTTGAGGCCTTGCGCTGGGTGCTGGGGACCCCTGCTGGGCCTGATAGTTACTGCTGAGATGCTAGCTCTTGGGGAAGTGAGATAGAGTACTGGAGAAGGGGCCAGGATGGTGATAGGCATCTCTCAAGTGACTTGAGGGAACAGATTTTTACAACATGGTGAGAAATTATTTCAGTATTTTTAGAACTGGTATTGTTGGGGCAGAGCATACCGGCTAAATAACAATCCTGATACAAACAAAATTTTTTGAAATTAGTTTAGATTATTTATGATTCTAGGACCCTTTTATTCTCTTAAAAATGATTAAAGACAGCCGGGCGTGGTGGCGCATGCCTTTACTCCCATCACTTGGGAGGCAGAGGCAGGCGGATCTTTGTGAGTTCAAGACCAGCCTGGTCTACAGAGTAAGTTCCAGGACAGCTGGGGCTACAGGGAGACCCTGTCTCAAGAAGACAAAAAAAATGATCAAAGACTTCAAAGAAGATTTCTTTTAAAAATGTAGATTACTTCTATTGATACTCACCAAAATGAAAATTAAAATTGAGAAAATATCAAAACAATTATGTATCATTTTATTTAATAATGACAATAGCAAGCCTGATAAGTAACACTGGCAGGCTTTCACAAGAGAAGGAGAAAGAGTTAGAGACTTCCGGTCTACCCAAGCTGCTATGCCATTTGTTATCTGAGACTGGGAAATCCAAGGCCCAGGCACTAGCAGATTTGGTTTGATGGCCCACATTCTGGTTTTGGCTAGTGTGTCCTCACATGGTGACAAGGATGGAGGAGCCTAGCGTTTCTTCAGCAAGGAGTCAGGTCCCATTCATGAAGGCTCTGATCTTCCATCATATGAGGGTTTCAACACATAGGCTTGGCAGGGACAGCAGACTGAGGCACAAACATTCAATCCATAGCAGTTTTCCCATTCTAAAACATTTTATTGAGAAGAATGACATCATATGATATTTTCAAAAGTTCCATTTAACACAAGAAAGCTGGAGTGTTGTCTGCCCTGGCTGCCCTGTGCTGTTATATCAGATGTGCTGCTTTGGTTCAAGTATGTGAATCCTGTCCAGAAGAAAAACTTGAAGAGCCTTTTCTGATAACTGTGGATATTCTTATCTGATACAAGACCTGAACTAGACAAATCATATATTTCAGAGGCTGGTTGTGGTGTGGAATCAATTTAAAATAATAGATAATTTCTACTCAGTTGCATTAAAGTTCTTTGGTATTGGGGGCTGGGTAGATGGTACAGTTTTAAGTTCTTTGGTCTTGGGGGCTGGGTAGATGGTACAGTTGGAGCAGTCTAAGTTCAGTTCCTAGTGCCCAGGTTAGGCAGCATACAACCATCTATAACTCCAGCTCCAGGGTATCAGATGCCCTCCTCTGGTCTCCACAGGGATCTGCACTCATGTGCACATACTGACATATAGACACACACCCATACACACAAATAAAATAATACACACAAGTCTTTAAAGTTCATTCATCCTTTTTGTACTCTGACTTATTTTTTACCCAAATATGATTCTGAAACATGAGGCTTTGTTCTGTTGGAAAAGTTGGAATCCTTAGTTGTGCAGATCTGGGTGAGGGTGAGTCTGTTGCCACCAGTCCTGTGCATTCAGGTCACCACCAATGTCACTGGGCACCTTAAATATTAGCAATGCCTTCAAGCCCTCATGGTGATGGGTACAAGTTTTGCAAAATTCTAATTTCTTTTCATTAATAGCTTGAGTTTTATCTTCAGTGAAAACCACACTATCAGTTATTTCCCTTGACGTGACAGGCCTTTGAGACAAACCTGCTTGGTTCCCAAGTCTGAATAATTTTGCTCTAAGAATTGTTCTGCCATATGGGGTCAGAGTGCTGTGGAAAGGTGGCCAGGTTAGGTCAAAACTCAGTCAGATAAGTGCTTTTTCTTGAGACAATACCACACTACAGTGTACAGCAGGTATGTTCTCTGTGTGTGTGTGTGTGTGTGTGTGTGTGTGTGTGTGTGTGTATGTGTGTTTACCTCAGCGGTGCTAGCAGCACTAATTCACATGGTGGTTCATTGGTTTGGTGTCTTGGTACTTACTACACAGTCTGCCAGGCTCCTGTGAGCTCTGGCTACACAGCCCCTCGCTGAGAACAGGACTCAGCGTCCCCCAGGGCAGCTCCCACGAGCTTCCCAGAAGCTGGGAACCTGATGGCCTCAGGGTTCCTGTTTACTTGATTTTTCTTTTCTTAGATTCCACCATACCAGCTGTTTCTCTCTCTCTCTCTTTCTCTCTCTCTCTGTATGTATGCGCACGCGCACCCTCCAGCTGCTTCCTGACAGGACTTCCAGGCTTTTCCTGGCATAATACATGGGTTCCTGTCCCCAGTTGTTGGCAGATCGCTTGCTTCAATTTTACTGTCTCTGGCCAGCGTGGCCTGTCATTTGGAACCAAGTCCCCTGGAATCCCAGGGGCCACTTCACTGCTTCCTTCTGGATTCCCTGTGTGTTCTTCTTTCTCCTTCCTGCCTGGCCACACTTTTCTTTAGGCAGCTCAGCTCCTAATGCCCTTCCATTCTGGGTTCTGCCGTCCTCTCAGGAGTTTGCTTACTTCCTGAGTGACTTTGTGCCATCAGGTGGTGGTAGCGGAGCCACCCAAGTTCAAGGCTCCCTCCCTTGGGTTACCTGTGGGGCTTGCGATCATGTGTTCCTTATAGATGGGGCTATGTTTCGAACATCTGTTTTTCTCTCCCAGCTCCATGAATGCCTGACACGTATGAGTTCAGCCTCTGCAGGTGACAGTGCCGTACAACTCTGGTTTGCCTCAGCATTTCCCCTGGTCACCGAGGTGGTCACTGAGAGCTTGAGGAAATGATATGGTGTGCTTGTAGGAAAATGTATTTGAATGCATGACAGATTCTCAGACCTCTGGTCTTTGGATGTTCCACCTTTGGGGAATGAGATGTAAATGTGTCCTTTGCGGGTGTCAGGTGGAGAGGAATTTAGTAGTGACAACTTTTTCATTTATTGATTAAACCCAGCTTTTCAGCCAGAAATAGAACCAGAGACCTTTTCACCCTTTGAATTTTAGATTTACTTATGGATTCCAATGGTATATGTTTATTCATCCATTCAAAATATGCCAGCTGAGCAGCAGCTTTAATTAGGTGCCCTGTGAGATGCTTGGGAGGGCAGAAGAACACTATGTAGGCTGATGCCTGTAAGGATAGAATTAGTATCCAGAAGGACCCAGTGTCATGAGACAGAACCTGAGAGGTAGTCCTGAGAGATCAGGGGACAAGGCTAGGACTGGTATTATGTCCTCTGGCAGGAAACCAGTGGGGACTCTATCCACACTGCTCTGAAAAAGCTTCCTCCTCATGTTGACAAACCAAGGGCTGTTTTTCAGAAAAGAACTGGAAAGTACCAGATTTTTGCAGATGGGGACATGAGGATCTTTCCTGGGGTGTGGGGGTGACAGCAACAAAAACTGTGACCTAGAGAAATGGCTCAGATGTTAAGAGGACTGGCTGCTCTTGCAGAGGGCCCAGGTTCAGTTGCCAGCACCCACATGGAGGCTACCAACTGTCCATAACTCTAGTTTCAGGGAATCTAATGCCCTTTTCTGACCTTTATGGGCATTTCATGACATGAGTGTACTTACATACATGCAGGCAATAAACACATACACTTAAAATAAAGGTAATAATTTTTTTGGTCTTTTTGAGACAGGGTCTCCCTTTAGTCTCAGGTATCCTAGAACTCGCTCTGTAGACCAGGCTGGCCTTGAACTCACAGAGGTCCGCTCGCCTCTGCCTCCCAAGTGCTAGGATTAAAGGCATGTGCCACCACGCCCGGCTAACAATTTTTTTTTAAATTTTAAAAGATAAAAATAAAATAATGTAGAGATAAGATGGCCCAGGGTGCCTTAGACCCTCCCCTCCGCAGGCCATGTTGGGTGTGTTATGTAGCTGAGGTGAGGCATGGGGAGATGTCACATGTGGCTGGTAGTGCTCTAGTCTGTTCCCAGCAACTAGAGCAGTTTTTAAAGTGATGCTATCCATGAGGAAGTCTTCTCAAGGTGCGGTAGTGTCTGTTCCTTGTAGGAAGGATAAATTCCATCAGTCTAGGTCTGCAAGGGTGAATCAGTCTCTCTTAGGTTGTGTAGCATCTCAAAGACTTTCACCCTGTTAGTTACCTTTCCGTCACTGTGACAAAATTCTCAAGACAATCAACTTATGAAGAGGAAAGGTTTATTTTGGCTCACGGTTTTGGTAGGGTTAACCCAGCCTGTGGTTAGTCGTTTCCATTGCCTTCGGGTCTGTGGGAAGGCCGTTCTTTACAGCAGGGGTGGGTGGTAGGTACAGCAGAGCTGTTCACCTCTAGGGAAGGGAGAGGAAGAGGCTGCTGCACAATGTTCTCTTCAAGCATCCTGCACCCCCTCCCCCCAACTAATTCCTTCTTCTCAGGCCTACATCTTTTTTTTTTTTTTTTTTTTTTTTTATAGAGCTTTTTTTTTTCTTTTGTTTTTTTTTTTTTTTATTTATTTATTTATTTTGTATGTGTATGAATGTACTGTCTGCATGTAGGTTTGTGCACCCGTGTCGTGCAATGCCGCGGAGGTCAGAAGAGGGTCTCGGATTCCCCTGGAACTGGAGTTCTCCTGGAATTGGAGTTTCAGACGGTTCTCAGCCGCCATGTGGGTGCTGGGGATCGAACCCAGGTCCTCTGTAAGAGCGGTCGGTGCTCTTAACCGCTAGGCCATCTCTCCAGCCCCTCAGGCCTACATCTTAAAGTACCACAGCCGCCTTCCAGTAGTCTCAGAGGCTGGTGGTCTAGCCTTTTAACACACATGTTCAGGGATGTTCCATATCCAAAGTACAGGGGCCACATAGTATGGTTCCAGTTCTCACCGCTGCGTACAGCTTCAGTGAGGAATCGGGTGAGAAAAGTCCTCTTTCCTGTTGTGGTAAATCGGCATATCCGGGCGGACACCGCAGCTCTCATGCCTCCCCTTGGAGTGGAGTGAATCGTCTCTCTTCACCCTCCACTGGCCCAAGCTCACTGTGCGGTGGCCTGTGGATTCCCTACTGTGTATCACTGACGCCGTGAGCCAACAGATGGGCATCGACCCCTTTACAGGAAGGGGAGCGCTAATGAGCGGTTGCTCCACAGCCCCACAAGGCCCCCCATTCTGCTCAGTCCCCCTAGGCTTCTGCTGTCCCTCTAACACACCAGCTTTGTTCCTGTCTTGGGACCTTTGGCCACTGCTTCCTCTACTAGCCACGCCTGGTTCTTTGCCCGGCCGCTACCTTCATTCTGCTCCCGCAGCTGGCTCAGTCCACCCTTTCCCAGCACCTCTGCGCCACTTTACTCTGTGTGCACAGATAACCACTGAGGACTCTTTGATCCACCTGCTCCCTTGCTGCCTTGCCTATCAGGAGACCACACATCGTGAGGACAGGGCCTGGATCCTCTTCATCTCAGCTGACAATGGCGGTCTTTTAATAAATACACAGAGCGGAGGCTGCTTACCTGTGTGACAGTAAAGTCACCCCCCAAAAGGCTCCCAGCACACGCAGCCTTTTGGGAATAAGCACCCAGCCACACAGCAGTCTGGATGCTTCTTTCCCACCAAACATGAAACAGCAATGTGCATTCTTTGAAGACCCTTGTTGGAGAATTTCAGCCTCCTCCATAGGCCTAACCAGGAGGGTCACAGTACCAGGTGAGATAGAGCATCCAATTGGGTCCTTCACATCTCATTTGGTGTCACTGCAGCAGGTGAGGCTGGCAGAGGGCAGAGGATGGTGGGAGGTCAGCTGGGGCTGCATCGTCCCCTCCCCTCTCCCTACTCCCGGCTTGGATCACTGTCCCAGGCAGTACCCAACATAGCATTGCATCAGCAGCTAATCTAGGTGGGAAAGAGCAGGAAGTCCTCCGGCTGGCTTCTGGGCTTTCCCAGAAGGCAAGGATTTCTCATAGCCAGCGCCTGGCTCTAGTTAAGGGCTGTTTGTATCCAAGATGGAAATGAATCTGTGTATTTGGTCAGAACCAACATTGCTCCCTGTAGTCCAGCCCCTCATCTTAGCCTCCCCCTCTACCCTGTGCTTAAACTTTGGGTCAGCACCCCTAGCCTTGTCCTATAAACAGCTTCAGAGTGCTTCTGTCATGCATCTTCCATCAACTCATAGCCATGAGGGTCCTCTGTTTCTACTGCTGGGGCACAGCAAACCTACTTCTCTTGGGATGTAAGCAAGTGACAAAAGGCACATAGCACATGAATGGGTCTCAATACACACTGCCTTCCCTCCAGAGCCTCTGGGAGCTACAAGGCCAGCACTGGGCGAGGCCGGGAAGGATGACAGGATTCCTGACGTCCTTTCACTGGGGTGCCCTGGGGGCGGAGGAAGATAAAAATCACACAGAAGTCACAAGGTGGTTGCCTAGTCCAGGGCAAGGTGGGAACAGCCCCAGATCCTGTGGCAGTGGGATGCTTATGGGCAGGTAAATAGTGGTTCACCAGCACCCTAAACGCTGCTGAGCCTTGCTCAGGAGAATGCACTATAGAGGTGACGGCAGGTGGGCAGGGCTGGTGGTCACGGGAACTGTTGGTGCCACATATTCGCTCATCTGCACCAGCATCTGCTCCCATTGGCCAAGCATTGTATCCCGTCTATTCCACTCCTTGTCTTTTCTCCCTCCTTCCTGTGAAGAGGTCTCAGTCATCTGTAGCTCAGTGGCTGAGCTACCACTTGAACTTGAAAATGAGTTAGTCCATTAGCAGAACAAACGATAAAGGAAGAGATTCCAAGTGGAGGGGACGGCTGAACAAGGCCCCAGAGGCATGAGAAAGCCTGGGATATTCCGAGGTTGTGTCTTGGGGGTTAGTCCTATGAGAGCTGTCAGTGAGGAAGCCTTGTGGGTGGGGGTGGAGAAGGACCGGGATGGTCGTGTCCTCTGCTTGGGGACCAGGAGCAGATGTTACTTGGTGGGTGCTTTCACAGAGGACTTGCATCTGGGAAAAAGCTAGAAAACTTGGTTCTCAAAAGACAATGGCATGCCTGGAGCCACATGGTGAGTTGACTACAAATTCAGTCCTGATCTGATTATTAAAAGAGGCCTCTATGGGCTGGAGAGATGGCCTAGCGGTTAAGAGCGCCGACCGCTCTTACAGAGGACCCAGGTTCAATCCCCAGCACCCACATGGCGGCCGAGAACCGTCTGAAACTCCAATTCCAGGAGAACTCCAGTTCTGGGGGAATCCAACACCCTCTTCTGACCTCCGCGGCATTGCACGACACGGGTGCACAGACCTGCATGCAGACAGTACATTCATACACATACAGAAATAAATAAAATTAAAAAAAATAAAAGAGGCCTCTGTTGTGGAGTGAGAGCTGTCTGGCTGTCCTATCTTTAGGCCACTAAGCTTCCTTTTTTATGTCTAAAGTTGTAAGATCTAGAACTTTCTATTACTCGTACACCTTCCCTCTGACCTTGCTTTTATGGCCATAGGAAGCCCTCCACTCTGAGGACTGGGGCATCTTCTTTTGAGTTCTCAGGTATGTGAAGCCATTTTGAAGTTGAGATCCCCAAGTCACAGGCTAGCCCTCAGTGGTGCAGACCTAGGCTGCACCAAGGATAGACCATTATTGCAATCCCCAGTGATCCTGGGGCTCTCTCCTCACTGAAACTGGGTTAAAATATGATAAAATAAAATATCTGATGCATTGGTTTATAAAGTCATTTGTTGGCATGGCCACAAAGCAGAGACATGGCGTGATGCTTTTTTACAAAAAGGACTTATTATCAATTTATCTTAATCAGACCTATATTATCAGTGCTCTTCCTCAGACACAGTCCTAGGTATCAGCTGCAGAGATCTAATCTCTGTGGTTCCTGGTTATGCCCTGTGCCCATGGGGTACCCTGGCAGTGCTCCCAAGTTGGGGACCTGATAGATGTGCTGGTGACAGAGGCTCACACTCAACCCCCACTTTATAAAGCTCTGCTCTATCTGCACAATTTATTGGGGGTTCACATAAGAATTTATTTGCACAAATCAACATGGCTCAACCCAGTTGAGAAATCATTCTTTTTAAAAAATATTTTTTTAATTTATGTATTATTTTTTTATGTGTATGAGTGTACTGTCTGCATGTAGGTTGGTGCACCCATGCCATGCAATGCTGCGGAGGTCAGAAGAGGGTGTCGGATTCCCCTGGGACTGGAGTAAAAAACAGTTCTTAGCCTCCATGTGGGTGCTGGGAATCAAACCCAGGTCCTCTGCAAGAGCAGTTGGTGCTCTTAACTGAGCCATCTGTCCAGCCCCCTATTTTTTATTTTATGTGTATAAGTGTATTTCCTGGATGTATATAAGCCATGCAATGCCCAAGGAGGTCAGAAGAGGGTGTTGGCGTTACAGATGGTTGTTAGCCACGATGTAGATTCGGATAATGGAACCCAGGTCCTCTGCAAGAGCAGCCAGTGCTCTTAAACCCTGAACCATCTCTCCAGCCCCAGAAATTGATGCCTGAGAGAGGGAGAGTTGGTTTTCTTTAAGGGAGTGAAACTGGATAGGCTGACTAGGCTCCATGCAACACCCAGCGACCTGTGGGGACACAAACATGGCCCAATAGATGTTAATGTACATAACAAAATGCATGAAATCCAGTTGGGGGAGGTCTATGGCAGGCGCAGATTGGGGAGAGGCCTAACATGATCAGGATGTATGAAATTCACAAAATCCTATTAAAGAAGAGATGGAGCCTAGGAAGAGGAATTCCTTACAGACCCCTCCTTGGGTGCTTCTCACTTCCTGCCTGGCCGTTTATCTACCCCTCTTACCCTGCCACAGTGGCATGTGTGAGGCAATGCGGCTGCGGGGACCTTCCCCAGAGCTGGTGCCATCCTCTCTGGACTTTTTTCACATCCAAAACCATGATATGAATACTCTTCTTCATAAGTACCCAGCCTCATGTAGTCTGTTATAGTAACCGCAAACGAACTAATACAGATGGTGACAGCTGGGACTCAACTCAGCATTCCTTGCGGCCAGTTATGAACAGACCAGGGTGCACAACAGGCTCCTAAAGACTGGTCCTATGCCAGGGCAGCAGGACCCAGTGCTTACTCTACCCTCTCTATTGGCCAAAATATTGCCCAGACTCATATTTTCTCCACTGGAGTCATATCTGCCCACAGCCAGTCCCTAGTCATCACCATGTGCCTGCTGACATGCCACAGGCTAAGAGACGCAGACTGCCCTCTGGCTGGGCACAGCTCCGGGAGTGGCCATGTCTCCCTCCCTCCCTCCCTCCCTCCCTCCCTCCCTCCCTCCCTGAGGTTGGAGGCCATGGTAGAGCTCTCCATCGTCTAGGCTGCTGGCCCCATGCCTCCCGTTCTTGACTGCCCATAGAGCTCTTCCAGTCCCTAAGCAGATCCATGACATCTGAGTTGGTTTGCAGGGAATACTTGCTGGGGAGCTTGGCTAGGATCACGCTTCCCTTTCTTCTCCCCACTTTCACACTTGCTATGGTGGTAGGGGTTCCCATGGGAAGGGCGGTGGCTGGCGAGAGCACCATGTTGCCCATTTGTCTTGCCCACCTTCAGCCGGGGCACCCCTCACCTCCTGCATCCTGGGGGAGAGCTTTGTTTTATACTGACACTTGGTTGCTTTTTGCTGTTTCTCTTTCTTCTTTCTTTAAAAGCCAAGCAATAAATCCATCCCAGCAAAAGAAAGGATAAAAAGGAGCCTCCTCTTAATTGGCTCAAGGCCATTGCACACATTACCAGGTGCATTCAATCTGCAATTTACTTTTTAATTAAAGTTCTTTCTACCTACAGGAAAGCTGAACATTGGGTCAGTGTTCTTGCTCTTGAAAAGGTGTTTGGAGAGCAGTTACAAGGAGAAAACTTGGCTTATCTGGTGGCATATGGAGCTGGATTTTCCTTTCTTGTTATCCTTTTCAGTTCCTTCACATGAGTCTGTCTCCTCCTGGCCTGTGACCTGCAAGCCAGTCTTCCTTGGATCATTGTGTAGAGGTGACAGCAGCTGGGATCCTCCTGGCCTGGCTCTTTCCCGGTCCCTCATTCTATGACCCAGGATGACCTCTGTCTGACTCAACTCGGCCTGTGCACCTGTCCATTTTACCCCAAGTCAGTGCTGGCCAGAAAGCCATTCTCTTGGGAGCTGGTGGAAGGGTTCCCACTTTCAGGGCAATCTGAAGGTCACTGCAGGCTAGGCTGGAGGCTTGCTGGTTCTCAGGTGGGCTATCTCTGGGCCCTTTTCCTGCAGGGTCTCTGATGGTCTACATTTTCTCATTTCTTTTATCATCTGTGTGTTATATATGTGTACATGCATGCTTGTGCATGTAGAGGCCAAAGGTATTTTATTTATTAATAAAATATATTAATATTTTAGCCAACATTATTATAATTTATTATTTTTATGTTATATATGTGTTATGCCTGTATGTATGTAAGTGCACCTATCTCATGCAACACTCGTAGAGGCCAAAAGAGGGTGTCAGTTCTCCTAGAACTGGAGTTACAGAGGGTTTTTTGCTGCCATATTGGTGCTGAGAATTGAACCTGGGTCTTCTGCAAGAGCAGTCAATGCTCTTAATCACTAAGTCACCTCTCCAGCCCCCAAAGGTAACTTCTTTAATTGCTCTCTACCTTAGTTTTTAAAATTTTTTTGTATTGAATTTTTGCGTATTTCATACATAACATCTCAGTAAGTCCTAATTGCCTTTATACCCTTCTCGACTGGTATCCTCCTGCAGCCCCCGCCAGCTTCCCCCCATCACACCCCCGCTGGAATTCACACATTCTGTTATTTGTATTAAGGCCTACTGTGCCAAATTACTCTCCTTGGCTGTTCCTCACTGCAGTTTCATCCACCGAGCTGTAGTCAGCCTATCCAGAGTCCCTCACTTTAAGACCAGTTCTTCCTCACCCAACAGTAATCAGCTGCCAATATTTCTCCAGCTAAGATTGGGGTCTTCTGTCCATTTTCGCAATTCTGTGCTGGGTTTTTGTCTGGTTGAGTTTGCATGGGTCTTATGCATGCTGACACCCTTGCTGTAGATTCATATGCATAGAGTCCCAGGAACTTGTAGGGTTCTACTTCCACATGGTCTTGCACCACCTCCCTGGCTCTTACAATCTTCCTGCCCCCTCTTCTGCAATGTTCCCTGAGCCCTGGGTGAGTGAAGCTGAATATAGGAGACCGTCCTTGGATCCACACTCTGCAGACTCGTTATCTCCATGGTTTGGTCATTTATGACCTTTTGAGTTCCTGGCCCCCTGTTGGCATAAGGGAGCTTCCTTAATGAGAGTTAAGAGATTAATTAGTGTCCCCTTGGCCCCTTGTTCTGTGTTGCATGGGCCTTAGTCTCTGCCTTAGTTTTGGGGACAGGGTCTTCCATGAACCTGGAGCTCGCTGATTCATTGTTAGACTCTGGCCAGCGAACTCTAGGGGTCTCCTGTCTGCTTCCCAGTGCCGCAATCACTAGTGTGTGCTGCTGTGCCTGGCTTCTGTGTGCACTAGGGATCAAACTCAGATCCGCGTGCTTTTGAAGCAAGTGCTTAGCCAATGCTGTCATCTCTACAGCCCTCACTTTCTCATTTTGGGGGCAGTTTCCTCTTCTTGGAAGTTTTGGTCACACCACCACCCAAGTCCTGCATCTCACTTGATTGATCACTTCCCAGACCAAGAATCTTCCTAAAGATGATGGCGACTGTGGCAGCCCCTTTCTCTTTGGGGAAAAGGTTCTGTCTTACCTCTGTTGGTAGCCAGTATACTAGGTTGTGGGTGTTGAGCAAGGATGCTGTGCTTCCCCACAGGGCGCTAACCCGATAGCTTTATGTAGACTCCTCCTTCAGGAGAGGGCAGGTACTGCTGACACTGTCTCTTGTGAAACAGAAATAGGAAGCTCCAGTGTGCAGATGGCTGCTTTTCTAGCATTCAGTGGTGGGTAGAGAAGGGAGAGAGGGGGCTGCCTGATGGCAGGGCTGTGCCAGCTGGGACCACGCTCGATTTGTGGGTGATGTGTGGTTGTGTGGCTTCTTTAGGCCATCTGCTGAATCTGCAAGGGTCTGGGTGGTGTCAGGCGAAAGAGACTCCTAGTCAGAAACCTGGCTCCCATGATGGAGCCCTGGCTTTGGGCCAGGCCCTTGCTGAGTGCAGGGTAGCTGGATTCATCCAGTCCTCCTCAGTGCCAGGGTTGAGAGCAGATGAGGAAACTGAGCACAGATCTGGACTTGTTACCTTTTCATTCCTCTGTCTGAATGTGTGATAAGAAGCAACTTAAGGGAGGATGGTCTGTTTGGATTTTCAGTTGAGGGAAAGTGCGGTCCATCATGGGAGGGAAGGTGCGGTCCATCATGGGAGGGAAGGTGCGGTCCATCATGGGAGGGAAGCCATAGCAGCAGGAAGTGAGGCCCTGAGCACCCTGTGTCCACAGTCATGAAGCAGAGAGTGAGGAGTGCTGGTGCTCAGCCTGCTTCCCCCGTTATTCAGTGCAGGACCCCAGCCCATGGCATGGAGTCGCCCACATTCAGGTGAGATCTTCCCACCTTAATTGAACTTTTCTGGAAATTCTAACAGGCATACCAGGAAGTGTGTTTCCTACGGGATTCCAAATCCAGTCAAGGTGACCAAGGTGACAATCAAGACTAACCATTTGTGGCTGTGAAGAGCACAGTTAATTTCCCAGCATCCATAGTAACTGCAGTTCTAGGGGATCGGATGCCCTCTTCTGCCCTTCATGGGTACCTGTATACACCTGGTGCCCATACATATGTTTAGCCACACACACACACACACACACACACACACACACACACACACTTCCAACTCAGGCCCTTAGCCTGGACCCACGAGACACATGTTCCACTCTTGGCCGTGACTTCCCACCTGCCCAGAGACTGCTGAACCCTGGACAGGAATTTCAGGCTGATGGCTGATGGCCTATCTTCAGCCTATATCCACTCACAATGCCAGCTACCCAGATTGGTGGTCTGCAAGGGGAACCTTTTTCCAACCCACTGGCTGAACAAAATGCAGGCCTACCTTAGCCTGTATCCGTGCAATAATTAATAAAAATAATGGCCGGGAATTCAGTGATGATGTTACTTGGAAATTCACCTTTACTCCTTGCTACAGTCTGTTTTTATAAACCAAATGTTTTCAGTTCCTAGGACCAATCATAAGCCCCCCAACTCCATGCCCCTGCACACCATTGCCCCACCCAGCATCACACACCTTGGGGAGGGGTCAGACCCTCGGCCACGCAGTGCCCTGAGGGATGCTAGCTGAGAACTAGCCTGCAGTTCAAACTGGATCTTCCTACAAGCTCAGAGCAGGCCCAGCCCCAGATTCAGGACTGAAGCTGGAATTTAATCTCAAATTCACTTCTTTCTAGTCATGTGAACTCAGGCAAAATACTAATGTCTCTG
Source organism: Rhizomys pruinosus (assembly GCA_009823505.1). Lineage (NCBI taxonomy): Eukaryota > Metazoa > Chordata > Mammalia > Rodentia > Spalacidae > Rhizomys > Rhizomys pruinosus. The sequence continues at coordinate 1,504,544 of VZQC01008455.1, read as the reverse complement.
AGCCTGGGTTTCTTCACCTGTAAAATGGGACAGTGAACTCTTTTGTGGTTCCCAAGGGAATGCCACCCTTGCAAAGCCCCTGCTGTGACACAGGGATGCAGCATCCTATCAACAAACGCTGCCCTCCTCCTTGCCTCTTCTAGCCCACTGCCTTCTTTCTGGCTGTATCTGGTTAGAACAGCCTCTTGGAACATACCTCTTTGTGGAAATGAGTTGGAATATGATGTTCTGATATTTAGATTTTTCTTAATTAATCCAGATCCAGTGAAGATAGGATGAGGCTCTGCATGAAACCACAGTGTAGTGAGCATTGGAGGGAGCCCGACCTAAGACACTGCCCTGGAGTCTGTGCCCTTGACCCTGGCCAGATGTAGTTACAGGAGGAGGACTGTGCAGGCTAGAGGGGGTAGTCAATACCCTTGGCTTCCCTAGCCTGCCTTTGCTGTCCAGAATTTCTATAAATGGAGACCAGGCAGTTTTGTGGTTCAAAGAGAATTTGACATTCTTTCTTTAGGTAGCAACATCTTAGTGAGTATTCTGTTCCTAGTACAAAATACTTGAGGCCAGCTAAGTTGTAAAGAATAAAAGTTTATTCTTTACACTACCTCACAGTTCTAGGGTCTGGGGACCACAAGAACATGGGGCCACCATCTGCTTGGCATTTTGTTAGGGACTTCTTGCTGCTTGAGTGTGGTGGAGGGCATCTGGCAGCAAGGAAAGAAAGCAGGCACTAGCCCAAAGGCCTGGCCTTTGGGATTTGGGGACTAAATTTATCGTATGTGAACTTGGGGGGAATGCATTCAAACCACAGCAGGGTATTTGCTTCAATTAACCCTCTGAATCAGGGCCCTCTTCAAGGAAATGAGGGTCATACCTTTCCTCTAATGCACTGTTATTGGAACATTGTGTATTCTTACTACATAGAGTTATTGTTTTCAATACTCCAGGCAGATGTGATGTTTCTTCTAAGGGCATAACCATGTTGAAACTCATTATCTCTGGAATTGCTGAGGGCTTACAAAGGATCCTCTCAGCAAAGTCTCCCATCCTCTCCCTTTCTTCTCCGCCTTCCCCTCTTCCCTTCTATCTCTTCATAGAATTTGCTGTTTGCTGGATATACTGTGCTGGGCTTTGGGGAGGGTATGAGAATGTAAGGCTGGACAGACTTATGAGTGCCATGTAACAGATAACACAGGGTGTTGAGCACAAAGCCAAAGAACTAAGTTCACTCTTTACCTCAAAGTCACTTTGAAGTTGTCTTATCCAGGAAACTGAGGTTGTAGACAGAGACAGGCCTAGGCTCCAGGTCTGCCAGCGGACATCCAGCCTTCTCAGCTACCTCTTCAGAGTTTAGAGTCAAGATGGAGGGAGGGGCTTGTCTGCGACTGTAAGGAAAAGCTCACGAGAGTGGCCTTGAACTGGGCCTTGGAGGAGGTTCAAGATTTTGGAAGATAAATATGTGGGGTAGGAAAGATGTGGTTGGACCAGGTAACAGTTTTAACAAGGGTGTGACCGTCTAAAAGCAGAAGCTGTGCCAGGGATGACAAATGGCTCTGGAGTGGAGGAAGGTGTCTTGGGGCCAATAGAGAGTCTGTGACCATGAGTGGCTGTCCATACTGTGGACTGCCTTTCATTGTCTGGGAATTGTGTCTATAGTAATGAGCTGGACTCTGGACACTAGGCTGGACTAAATGTTGAATTAGGATGTGTGCACATAGTGAACAGTCACCTCACCAGGCACATGTAGAGAGACCCAAACACTTAAAGAAACCTGGGTGAGGACCACCTCAGGACGAATCATGGCTATTAATTTGCATGCTTTGGGGATGGGGGACTGGATCAAGCAATTCTTCAGCTTCCAAGGAGTTTTGAGCAGCAAGCACTTACAAGCACTCAGTGTAATTTTCACTAATGCTGTGATCCATCGGTACTCTCCTAACACGATTCCTTTGCTGGGAGAGATGTTAAGTTGGATCCATCAGTTTTACATGGCTCTCTGGTCATATGCAACAGGGATTTCCCAGAGTGCCTTGCTTCCTTCTGGCCATCTTAGAAAGTTCTAGGTGCTGGAGAGTGGACTTTCATGATGCAATACAAGCATGTGATGTTATGGTAATTGTGTGGTCTTGGGGGAAGTGCGGAAGGCTGAGCCAGAAGCAGTGTCTGATGCCTCCTCAAGGAGAGTCCGAGCTCGTGGCATCAGCAGGATCTGGTCGTGGTTGGGAATTGACAGAAAGATCTCTTGGGTGTTGGTGCTTGTGCGCACACATGCGTGTGTGTGTGTGGTGTATGCGTGTGTGTATGTGTGTGTGTGTGCACATGTGTATGCGTGTGTGTGCATGTGTCTGTGGAGGCCAAAGATACTAGAGTATCTTTCTCAATCATTCTCCATCTTATTTATTTCATTGTATCTTTTATTGTTGATTTGTTTCTTTGAGAGAGGATCCCCCTGTCACCCCAGTTGGCCTGGAACTTGCTATGTAGACCAGGCTGGCCTCAATCTCACAGAAATCCACTTGCCTCTGCCTCCCGAGGGCTAGGATTAAAGGCACATGCTATCATACCTGGTTTCTGCCTCATTTTTTTAGACAGGGTTTCTCACTGAACTTGGGGTTCAGCAATTCATATAGGGTGGCTGGCCAGTGAGCCCCAGGGATTCTCTCACCTCTGCCTTCTCAGTGCTGGGATTACAGGCATGCACAGAGACACCTGGCTTTGTATGTGGGAGCTGGGGATCTGAACTCAGTTCCTTGTGCTTGCAAAGCAAGCATTTGCTGACTGAGCCATCTCCCCAGCCTGGGTGTTGGTATTTTCAAGATAATGCATGATATAGATATAGAGGTTCCAGATGATTGATCCAATCAAATCTTTAAGCCCAAACCGACAGTTCTCAGACTTCCTCTCCCAGTGTGAGGGGGCAGATTACAGCATCCTTCTGTCCCAAGCAGGGCTGGGATTTTATCTGAAATCCTTAGAAGCCATTTGCCTTCTCCTTCTGCACCTGTAAAGCAGGGCCCAGGATTTAGACTGATTGACTAACTGATTGATGGGTTGCTAGGGTCTTTCTACATAGTCCAAACATACTATGTAGGCCACACTGGCCTCCAACTTGTAATCCTCCTGCCTCAACCCCTAGACTTCTGGGATTGCATGATTACACCACTATAGTTGGTTTTGAGACTCAGTTCTTTAGGTCTGACCCAGCTGGCAGTTGTCCTGTGGGGAGGTCATTTTCTTATTTGATACACCCACTGGGGAAGATGGAGACTCTGTTACTCATGCACTTATAGAACTTGTCTTGTGGTCAGTGGTAGAGAGCTGTGGTCCCACTATGGGACAGGGACTTTCATCTTCTGTATGGAAGAACCTGTGTAGGGAGTCTTTGGGACATGTCTGTCAACTGTGGACTTCTTTCATAGGACCACAGCTTTCCTGTGGCTGCCCCTCATCCTGGCCATGAGCATGTCTTGTGGAGTACATTGTAGCTCAGGAAAGCAGAGGCTTTAGAGCTAGGGCCATGTGGGTTCAAGTCTAGTGTCCCCAGCTTGCTGGCCCCAAAGTTCTTTGTTGGTATTTCCTAGACCCAGCTTCTCACCAGGAAAATGACCAAAGATAATGACCTACCCTGGGCTAGCAAGGGTTGAAAGAAAGGGCAGCTTGAGAATGTAGAGCGCAGAGCTCAGCAAATGGCATCGTCTGTCAAATGCGCAATGCAAGCGCTGTTGTTTTAGAAATTCTCTTAAGTGATTTTAGCCCATGGCCTCTGCAACCCAAAATGGCAGAGTGTTCCATTGGAGTTGTTGCTGTCACTGTGTTTGCTTTTTCCCTGTCAGAAGAAACTGTCACATGGTTCATCATCCCTGACAGCTGGCAGGAGAGTGACGGCCACGTGATGGCCATTTGCTCCTGGTCCTCCTCAGAAGGGCACCTACCAGCCATGTGTAGCATTTGAGTTCTCCCTCAGATTAGACCCTTCCCTCTTGGTGCTGTCTAAGAGACTTGGGGCCGGAGGACCACCAGCCTGAGCTCACCCCCGTGTCGTACCCTAAGCTGGTGATCTGACACCTACCTTCTCTGCCTCAGTTTATCCATTTTAAAAACAGAGATAACAACAAGAACTCCCTTGTGTGGTGTTTATTAAAAATTGAGCCATGTGGGTCAGATGTTTCGCCTGCTGTCTGACACGTGGCCAATGGTCAATCAGTGCTAGTTTAAAATTTTTATTTCACTCTTTTCTGCTTTGATCCCTATAAGTCACTTGGGGTAATAAAGGTGTACATTTGTGTCTCCTTGATTTGGATTAGGACACTGAGGCTCAGCTGTTGTCTGACCTAACATGTTTTAAGAAGGCGTGACTGATCTTGGACCCTCACTAGACCCTAGATGAAACACTGTCCCTCTGACCAAGAATGGCTTTCTAGACTTGCTCCCGACGGGGAGACCCTGGGAACTACCCTAGTAGCCGAAGAAAGTCCAAGTGGAGCCTGGAGACCCGTGTTTGCCAAGTGTTTCACAGAGAATTCCCATGCCCGGGTAGAGTTGGGGTCTATAGTCTTCACTGTTGGGTGTCTAGCTTCTTTGTGGGTCCGGGATAGGGGATTAGGGCAAGGACTGTGGGAGGAAAAGACACCTTTACCACTCAATACCAAGCAGACACAGCCATCCATAGGTTAAATAGGAGCTTGGGAAAATGCAGGTGAAGAAAATGGTCATTTTAACACCAGTTTTTTTTCCAGGTCACTGGATTTCTTTCTGGATTAGATAACCTCATTATGTATTATGGGCTCTGTGGAGGAAGTCTATTTAAACGGGGTTGCAGTGTTCTTCGTCAAGATATTTTGCTTGGGCTGGGTGCAGCTGATAAGAGGTTGCCAAAGCCCGTTCAGGCCATTGCCGAGGGCTCCTGGGAACACTGTTGACTGGCTGTGGGTCTCACTGCTGAGGCTGATGTGCCACTCACCAGAGGGACACAGAGGTCCCCGGCCATTCCTTTCACTGGGAGCTAACCTTATCACTTAGAGGGTAGGAGCCTTGGGGACTTCTGGAAACACAGGGGCCTGACTCAGGCAGCACTAACCTCAGAGCGTTAGAGCAATGGCTATAGCCTCACCTGTACTGTGCTGAGGGAACCCCGTAGGCACCACTGGCTTTCTGCTCCCACCACAGGGAATGTGTGCTGATTCTCCAAAGACATACGCTAGGACCCGTCTGAAAGTAGGTGGCGGCCAAGGACCAGTCACCCAGCGCCCAAATCCTAACCCAACACTGGCTAGCCATGAGTTCTTGGGAAAACTACTAAATTGGGTTAAAGTCTTGATTTTCTCATTTATAACATGGAAAGAATGAGTTACCTCATTAGCTTATGAGGGCTAAATTGATGTCCCAGGACAAGCTGATATGCATGAGAAGTGGCCAGCAAATGCTGACCATTACTACTGCTTTGTGTCTTCAGTGGTCCTAGAAGAGGGGCTAGATTGGACCAGCTGGGAAGCGAGTCTTTGGGAGCTAGGGAGTGCTCCATGCAACAAGCCCAGATGCGCTGGCCCCTTGCCAGTGTGGTATGGAGGATGGCTGAGGTCATCGTTCTCAACCCAGTTACCTAAGATTGACTCTCTGCCAGGTGGGCACCCGCACACTGCAGGAGAGTGCAGTATAGGCACTTCTGGCATGGAGGGTGGCAAGAGTCACAGGTGTGAGTAGGACGTGCCTTCTGGAGCCTGTTTGGCTGAGATCTGAAGGAGAAGGAGGTGCTGATGAGGTGGATTGTGGGGAGGATGCTAGGCAGAGTCTCCACAGAAGGCAGGAGCTTGTTGTGCTCAAGAATCTTGGCCCAGCTCCCTCACATTGCTCCCTACAGAGGAAACGAGACTCGGCGGTCTATATGTTTGCCTGGCCAGGAAAAGTCCAAGCTGCATTTCCTGTCTTATAGGCCCTCACTTCCTGTCTAGTAGCCCCTTACTTCCTGAGTGGCCTGCTCTGTTCCTGTGCCTCCTTTTTTATTTATTATTTTTATTTAATGTGTATGAGTGTATTGCCTGCATGTATGTAAGTGCGCCTGTGTTGTGCAATGCCCATGGAGGTCAGAAAAGGGCATTGGATCCCCTGGGAATAGAATTATAGACTGTTGTTAGCTACCATATGGGTGCTGGGAACTAAACCCAGGTCCTCTGCAAGAGCAGCCAATGCTCTTGACCACTGAGCCATCTCTCCAGCACCTCCTGTCCCTCTCGTATCACTTTCCCTGAATTGGAGTTTTTGTCTCATCTTTCCTGAGCCTGTCCTGTCTCTTTGGAGTTAATCTTCTCTCTGTTTAATCTTCCCTGGCAACTCCAGTCACCCCTTGTCCTGTTTTCTGATCTTCACCTTCTCAGCTCTGCCCTGCTTGCCTACTTATCAGCAACTGGAATGTGGGTCACAGTCACCTGTCATGCCCCGATGTTCTGTGGTCAGTGTTGATGAAAGGATGAACTGTGGTCATATCCGGTATTGTTCATTCATTTCAAGAAGTTCAGTTTGCCTGGGCAGATGGGAAGTGGCCTGTGGTTCAGCACAGGTCTGAGTGTTAAGAGTCTATTCCATTCTCCTGTGCTTAGAATGTTGGTCCCCTCCCCTCTCAGGGCACTATGGGAAACCTAGAGTTCTCAGTCCCTTGCATAGAGACCCATATCTTGTAAGCTCCCTGAGAACAGAATCTCTTTAAAAGAAAATCAGAGACGGTGAGAGAGGGGGGAGAATGAGAGAAACCCAGTCTACCAACAGCTTGATGAGATTCCGTACTGAGGTAGTTTCCAGTGCTCGTTGGCTGTGAACTGTGATTGGAAAGAATAGATCTGATGCCCAAGAATCCTTTTCCAGATTGGGATGTTGGGGTGGGGCAGATAGTGCCTTGCCCAAAGACGACAAGCAGAAGAGGTCAAGGTCAAGGGGAAAGCCAAAACCTTGAGCCTTCCTACCACAGTGGCTTCTCCTGGCTGCTTTGTTTGTTCCCTTTGGTAACAGAGCATCAGAGGTGGCTTTTTGGTAACTTTTGGTTGAATGACTGTGTGTCTACCCTATTCCTCCCACTTGTTAGTCATTAACCACCACTACCTTCTGGGTGTCAGTGAACCTTTAATGAGATGACAAGAGGTGGCAGAAGAATGCACAAGAATGCAGTGATATGGGTGGGTCACTGTTTGCTGGAGGTGGAGGGCTTCCACAGGCTCCTGCTTGGTGGCTTTGATGAAATATGTTCATCCCTAGAGTTTCTGCACAAGCAAATTCTTATCTGGAAATTGAGTATGTTCAATAGAACAATAGAATGATTAGAATGATCTGGCTTGCCGAGTCAGTCTCTCTCTCTCTCTCTCTCTCTCTCTCTCTCTCTCTCTCTCTCTCTCTCTTTCTCTCTCTGTGTGTGGGGTGGAGTAGAGACTCGAGGAAGCACACTCCTCACCTCTGCTCCTCTGTCTGCTAAGACCTCAACTATCAGTTTAGATAGGAAATAATGTGCTGAAGGTCATCTCGGCCCCTAGAGACTCGTACTGTTAAGGGAGCCACATGGGTTAGTGACAGTGTGAATCAGAATGCAAGACTCTAGACTTTACTGTACCCTGTTCTGGGTCTCACACAGTGAGAATCCATTGGCCCTCATAGTGCGGAGTAGGAAGGGGTGGTGGAGATTTTGACTCAGATCCCCTCTGGGGGAGCCGAAACATCAAAATTCACCTTGGCTTCTTCTAGCCAGACTCGCTGACAGGAATGATTCATGAACTTAGGTTGCTGCTGGGAAGAATCATTCCTTAAGGAGTTTTGTGGTGAATGGAGGGAAAATGAGTCAGGGGAAGGATGGAGGCAGGTCTGGACCTTGATAGGTGAAGGGTAGGAGGCATAGGCTGGGCTGCAGAAAGCTGACTCCCTATAGCTACTTGCAATCTCCGTGGATTGGAAGGTGATTAGTCAGTTGTCTCTAAGTTTGTCTGCATAACAAACAACCCCGGACTCTTGTGACTTGTCAATCGAAAGCTTATGCCTGAGCCTGGGCTGACTGCTGTGTGTTCTGTTTCATGTTCTTTCGTAGTCCCTGACGCGCTTGCTTTACACTGGTGAGAAGTTCAGGAGGCTAAGTCAAAGGGCAGAGATCACATTTAAAACTTCTCTTCATACGTGGCCTGCTTTCATGCCTGCTTACATTCTTTTGGCCAAAAAGGTCACATGGCAGAGACTGACACTGGGGTGGGGGCTTTGTAAGCCATGATGTGACCATCAGCTTTCTGTTAGTGTAACAAATACCTGCTATGAATAAACTACAGAAAGGAGAGGTAATTTTGGATCATGGTTTCAGAGGATGTCTCTTGGCCCTGTTGTTTTGGCACAGCGTGTCATGTGGGAATTCCTGATATAGAGGAGGCCTTGTCTTACAATAGATAGGAAGGAGAGAGAGAGAGAGAGAGAGAGAGAGAGAGAGAGAGAGAGAGAGAGAGAGAGACCAGGATCTCAATATCCCCTTCAAGGGCAAGCCAACAAATGGCCTAACTTTCCTCCACCATCTCTTTAAAAGTTCTTCTACCTTCTAGTAATAGGGGAGGCTAGGCTTTGAGGGACATTCAAGAACACGCACACACACACACACATACACACACACGCACACATGATATGGGGTAGAGGAGACTGTAATGCTGAACTAAATGTGTATGCTTTGCAAGAGAGAAGAGTAGTAGAGGCTGAAGTTCCCACAGATCTCCCACTCCTCTTTTCCAGGAATTGCATGTTTTGTCATTTGCTTGGACAGATGAAAAATCAAAATGGAAGCTGTCTGAGATGCTAGGTTTCCAAACAGCCCCACCTTCTCAGTGGAAATCAATGCATGTCTACTTTAATGGAGGTGTTAGTGTTTTTTGTGGTATTGATTGCTAATAAATCATGATTTAGGAAATCACTCTGTAGTTGGTGCCATTGGATATTCGGATCTGGGTTCCTCGAAGCGATGTTGCCAACCTTTTTAACCATGTCTGTGTCTCCTGGCTCAGCAGAAAGTGTCACACAAATCACACGAGGGCTTTCAGGTCGCCTATGAACAGACGATTTCCGCTAAAGACCGTGTGGGACATTCTTCACTGGTGGCTGCTAAATGGTGTTGATGGCTTTGTGTTCTTTCTCATATTTCAGAAGGAAACTAGTCTGTTGAGTGGGGACAGGAATTCCGATAAAAATCGACCTGAGTAGGAGCCAGGAGGGTGCACACGGGTTTCCACCCTTGTGTCTGCTACTGCGAAACGAATGCAGGAAGGTGAGCGATAGATAGGACCCAAGGTGTCTGCAGAAGATCAGCTCATGGCAGGCCAGGTGAGAGAGTCCAAAGGACAGAGCAGGTTCACAGTGGTCTGCCCACCCACGGGACCTCTCGCTTCTCTGAAGTTGCTCGAGTTTCTAGTTTTCCTCCAGACATTTTTATTTGGAAATACTTCAAGCTTACAAGGAAGTTGCAGCAGAAGACAGGCACATTGGGGGCCTCGCTGGGGTTCACTTTTGTCAGCACTTGGCCATGTTCATCGATAATCTCTTTCCTGAACACAGAGACACTATGCTCTGAATACCCTGGCATGTCCCATTACAGTCAAAGACACCCCCCTGGGAACCACCATATTCTTACACTCAAGCCTGTCATCTACCATCCTAACTCATGCTTGCCGTGGGGCCCCTGGATCTTCTTTATAGCAAGACTCCTCTACAGGGGCTGAACCCTGTCATGGCCTCTTTTCATAGGCAAACCTTTATTATGACACAGCCATGATCATTTTCTAAATTTTGCCCACTACACTGCCTGTTCTTGTGAATAAAGTTTTATTGAGACATAGGCATGCTGGTTCCCTTATGCCTTGTCCGTGTCTGCTCTGGCTCTGTTGCGACAGAGCTTAGTATCTACGAGAGAGATGCCTTGCAAAGCCTATGATATTTTACTGTTTGATCCTTTAAAGAAAATGTGGCTAATACTACATAATGCTAGGGCCAATCAAGGCTCTTATTTCTCCTTCCAGGAAACCTTCTAGAGCTTTCTCACTTCCCAGGCCCCCAGCCCCTTTACCTACCATCTGATTATCCAAGCTCTCCAGATCTACCAGACTTGCTGATTACAAACATTCACCACACCAGCACATCATTTTGTTTCTGTGGGTCTCAGCACTGTATTGTGGGGGACCTGGGGCGTGCCCTCCTACCCTCCTGTCCCCTCTGTGCTCAGTCATGGATTCCTCAGTGGTTCAGGGGTTTCTCCTTTATTCACAGGTCTGCCTTGCAGGACTTCCTCCTGCTCTTTTTCCTTCCAGTCCCTGTGATGGTGGTACTTACCCTCACGCATGCACGTGACCTTAGATCAATCTAATGTAGGCAGCAGAATGAAATGATCAAGAGAGGAGAGCAGGGAGCACCTCACAGTGTCCTTCCTCCCCATGTCTGCTCCTTTGCAGTGGGAGTCCTAATTTGGTCCTCTACTAGTCTAGCCCACAGTAGTCACTGGTGGACATTGGGAGGAGATCTCAGCCACCTCTGTGTGGCAGGTGGCACTGCAGGAATAGGAGGTAGAGTGAATAATCCAGTGTGCTGAGTGTCTCCTCATGCGGTTGTCCTAGACACCTGTGAGAGAGCATTTTCCTCATGGTCCAGATGAGGAAACCTGGGGGTACATACAAACTGGCGATCTCATTCATGGCTAGGAAGTGTCAGGTCCAGTGTCCTGTGGAAGAGCTAGCGTGCTGTGGTGCCACGATTTCCCCTCTGGAGTAATGTCTTACTTCATGTAGTGGAGTTTGATATTGGGGTCCCCATCAGGACTATCCACAAAAAAGCCACAAAAGGGGTGACCTCCATCTGCTGGGTTCAGTACATATCCAGCATCATGTGCAGCTTACGAACCCTTGAAATGTGGCTAGCACAACTTTAATTTGCATATTAATTTAGTAGTCACAAGCACTGGCTAGTGCTACTGTCAGAGCAGCCTAAAGTAGATTGAGCTGAGTTCATTCTGGGTAAGCGTACTGTGTAGTCTGGTTTAGCATGGTTTTCAGAGAAAAATTGGCATTCAGTTGAACAACCTGATTAGCAACCAATTTGTTCCAGACCTGGGGCCTGGCTTGTATCACGCCACTTTCAGAAGTAGTGATAGCTTTCACGTTTGCATTGGAAGCAAGTGACCCTTTCAACCTTAGAATAAAGCAGAGGGAGTATGGGGGGGGGCTTGGGGAAGAACAAGGAATGTGGACCAGAAGGTCTGAGGGACTTCAAGTGGCTGAGCTGATTGATATTTGCTTTAGCTCCACCCCTCTGGGCATTGCTTGTGAGCAAGCCTTCATGGTGTATGGACTCATGGCTGAATGGGCTTTCTTTCCCACGCAGGTTCCTAGGAAAAGGCCTGCTCTCCCAGGACCTGGCTAGAGTGCCCGCTGGGCTATTAGCTGGGGGCGGTAAGCATGGTGGTCTCAAATCTGGAATTTGGGGCTGTGTATTCAGGGTAAAGCTTACAAGCTCTGGGGCCTTTACTAGCCCTTCACACTCTATGCTCAGCTTTTCCAATTGTAACATGGAATTAGCGTCGTGACCCTCTGACTCCACGAGGCTCTTGTCTGAGTCGAACAAGCGAAGACACTGAGTCTGTGTGTCACACTAGCTCTCACCTTCCAGGACCTTCTTGCTGCCCTTTGAGTCTTTGCTATGGGTCTGTAGTCCATATAGTTCTTTAACTTTTTTTTCCTCTTGGTTTAATTTTTTTTTTTTTTCGTTTTTCTACTGATTGTTTCTGTCTTTCAGAACTCAAAATACTTTTGGGAGCTTTGCAAAAATTTGCTTCCAAATCCTGGGAAAGGATGTGTTTTCTTGTCTCATCATCTCCCTCTCTCCGGATATTTATAGTTCTGGATAGAAAAGAGCTACTTTGATTTCTCAGAATAGTTTCCACAAAAGTGTAATGTTGGGGAGGCAGGGCTTGGAGGAAAGAGTGTTAGACTTGGCATGGGAAGGTCTGGGTTTGAATTCTGCTTGACTCTAACCTCAACCTCGTGCTAGGTATGACCAGAAAAGTACTCTCTCTAACCTCAACCTTATGCTAGGTATGACCAGAAAAGTACTCTCTCTAACCTCAACCTCGTGCTAGGTATGACCAGAAAAATATTCTCTCTAACCTCAACCTCGTGCTAGGTATGACTGGAAAAGTACTCTCTCTAACCTCAACCTCGTGCTAGGTATGACCAGAAAAATACTCTCTCTAACCTCAACCTCGTGCTAGGTATGACCGGAAAAGTACTGTCCCTTCCCCTGGCTCAGCCCCAGTTTCTTGACTTATGATGAGATGGAGATGGTCAGATGGTATGGCCTTCTGCAGCTTCAGAGTTCAGAAGTTGGGGGGTAATTTAGGGCCCTTCCAGTGGGGCAGGAAGCTGTCAGGAAGCGGTCCTCAGAACTGCTGTGAGAAGTAGCAGGGCTGCCTTCCCAGCTCCTGCCTGCTCTGCTGCCAAGGGGCCCTATTTAGACAGTTGGAGAACAGACGGAATGAGCTGAAGTGGCACTGCGGGAACAAGTCAGGGACAGTGAGTCCCCAGATGCTGGAACAATGTGAGGAGCTGATTTGAGGGAGGGGACTTGGACCCCGACATTTAGCAGGGCAAGCTCTCCTCGATGCTTTGAGCCCTGGACTCTGGGAGCCTTGTTGCAGGAGAGGCTGAAACCCAGAGTACCAGGAAAATTCTGGCAAGTTTAGAGGGCACAGAGGGTTATGGCCACAGGAACTCTGGCCCTGCACCTCTCCCTCTGTCTTTGAACATGAGGCGGGCTGGGCTCATGCTTGTGGCCTCAGACAGGTGATGTGAAGGGAAAGCCATGGGCCCACGTGAGGTACCCTCAAGTTCACACTTATTTTGGCACTTTGCTGCGTATGAGCTCTGCACCTGTCAGCTGCAGGTAGACCAAAGTGAGGATTGAAGCATGCGCTTAATACATGGACCAACTTAAGTGAGCCTCTTCCCTGTGACATTTTATTTTATTGGCATTCAATTGAACAACTGAACAACTTTTATTTTTATTTTATTATTTTTTTGTATTTTTAAGATATGGTCTCCCTATAGCCCCAGCTGGGCTACAACTCTCTATGTAGACCAGGCTGGCCTTGAACTCACAGAGGTCCACCTGCCTCTGCCTCCCGAGTGCTGGGATTAAAGGCATGCACTACCATGCCCAGCTTGCCTGTGACATTTTATGAGTGCTTGTCTCCCGACTCTCTTTGTGGTTTGCAGAAGCCCTTATGGGACCATCAGCGGGGGTTTGAAATGGTGCTGTGTTGTGTGCCACAGAGTCAGCGAAGAGCAGAACCAGGTTGGTCACAATGATGGTGTTTCTAGGACATGCCCCAAAGCCCCAGTTTGATGTCCTGAAAGGCCCAGAGTGTAGGGCTGAGGTACAGATCAGTTGTGGGATTCCTCACCCTGTGCCTTAGCGGGTGACCTGATTTGGAGAGCATTACAGAGCTAATTAAGTTAAATGAGGTCATGACAGTAGACCCTGATCCAGCAAGTCTTGGGAAGTGTGGACAGACAGATAGACAGACATGTGTAGAGGGAAGATAAGTAAAGAGATGTAGGGAAGACCCACCATCCACAAGCCAAGGGAACCAACACGGACTGGATCCTTAAAGCCCAGCTGCCAGGAGGCCCTCTGCTGGCACAGTACATTTCCATTGTTAAGGGTATTCTTTGTGTCCACAATACTTTTCTAGGGTTACACTAGCAAATACATGGAGGTGACAGTCCCACACTCTGGAGGCTGAAGCAGGAGGATTGCCTTGAGTTTGAGGCCAGCCTGGCTACATAGAAAGTTTAAGGCCAGTCTGAGCTATAAGTGTGAGACCCTATCTCGAAAACCCCAAAAGACTAATAAGAAAAGGGTTTATGAGTTTATAGGTGGAGATGCTTGGGGGTTCAGGCTGGAATGCGCTCTGGGTTCGTTCACTGTGAGGCGGACGGCAGGTCCTTTGCTCCCATGAGGTTTGGCTTTCTCCCAGGACACAGAGGCCCTCTAATGCCTTCCCGTACATTTGCAAGCAGGTCAGATGGGGGCGGCCGTGTCTAACCCTTTCCTCTTCCTCTTCCAGCCTCCCCTTCCCACACAGTCTGCTGCTTCCTAGTTGGCTTTGGCCAGCAGCCATTCCCTTCAGAGACAGTGCCACCCCCATGGCCCCTGGACAGCTTTGGGGGAGACCTTTGAGGGTAGTTCTGTGAGAAAGCTGAGCTGTGTGCTTTGAGATGTTAGGGAAGGAGCCAGCTTTTACCAGACATCTCATTCTTGCCTGGCTGTGAGGCATTCACAATTGTGCATCCGTGAAGTATTATCCACGTTTTAGTAGAATGGGAAACTGAGTGTCATAAGGCACGAATGACTTGCCCCGGCTTACCTGCTCATTGTAGCTAGTTACTCCAGAGTTGTATGATTCCAGACTGCTTCCTTTCCACACAGCACGATGCTACATTTAGAGAAAAGATGACTGATTTTTTTCAGTCCCAGAATGTGGCGTTGGCTGTGCGAGGTTGTGGGTGGAGGAAAGATGCTCTCCGGAGCCTTGGAAGAGGGCCTGGCTGTGCCCAAGTGGGATCCTGTGTTTTCATTTGCTGCCCCCCTCCCTCTTGCCTCTCTGGAAAAAGTGCCCAGCAATGACCCAGGCTGCCGCTCCTTCATGGATCTTTAATAAAGATGATGAATGAAGCAAGCACTGACAAGCAAAGGCGAGCGGTCCTGGCTTATGCATTATTGTAGTCATAGGTGTTTTTCACTGTAAGCTTTACGTGACTTTTTCGTTAAAAGGCCATCACAGAAGGAAAGGTTAAATCTAAAATGAGTTTTCCACGGTAGGCCTCTGTCAGCCAAGCGGCCTCTGCTGGGTAAGACCTCAGGCAGCCAAGCTGTAAACTTTACCAACTTGCCCAGTGGAGTAATTCTTCCTGCCGAGAAGGTGGCAGAGCCCCTCCTGGGGAAAGCCTGGTAGGAGACCTGGATCGAGTGGGCTCTGCGGCCTGGCAGTGGTTCTTTTCAGTACCGGGGAGGTGGGTGGGCACTTAGTGTGCCTGAGATCCCTGCTGCTAGGCTCGGTGTGTGGCGACCTGGCCTGCTTTCTCACACCATAACACCTGCCTTGGAGCCCTGGACAGTTGGACCTGGAGTGGGTAGAGCCTTGTCTCAAGCTCCCTGCCGATTCTGAAGGCGGCGTCTTCTCAGAAAGCTGGCCCCAGCCTCTTGTCCTCAGGGAGTCCTGTCTGTCACAGCCTCAAAGACCCAGTGGTGCTAGTTTGTGCCTGGTACGCTGCCTGGTACGCTGCCTGCTGCTGTGAATGTGGAAGAGGTGCTCAAAGGCCTCGAACATTTAAGTTATTTTTCTGGAATCTGCCTCCAATTGGTTTCCATGTTGCGGTTTGGAAAGATCTTGTCACAGCTAGTCTGTGCTTTTCCTCCCCATTGCCTGGTCCTGTCCGGTCCCGTCCCATCCCATCCCATCCCACTTCCTGCATTAAATACCCACAAGGGTGTGCTTGGTGTTAGGTCTTGGTCTGCGTATGGGGGGGGGTGCTCAGTCCTCGCTGTTATGAAGCCTCACCCCCTGACTCAGACTCCGTGGAGAACATCAGCTGACAGTTATAACTCAAAGTACTCAATAGAAACCTGATTCTGCATATCTATCAGAAGCAGAGACAGTTGGAGGAAGGGTGATGGGGGAGTGGTCAGGGAGACTTCTCGGAGGTGATGTGGAAGAACTTTCAAAGCCTCATGGATGTTGACCTGGCAATGTCAGCCTCTGCGCTGGTGCTTAGACTTTGCTGGATGCTGGGCTGCATTCCTAGCATTCTCGGTCTCTCCTCTCTTTTACTCCCCTCTTGAGAGGCTGAGAGGGAGGCACATCTATGAACTCCTTGGGCAGAGAGGTGGTTCAGCTGAGGCTCAGGCCCAGACAGGCCTAGGCTCTCATGCCCCGCCTCACAGCCTCTCTGGAAAGGCTAGAGAATGTTCCAGACTCCAGGGTGAACATGAGAGTGCCTTTGTCCCTGGGGAAGGGGCTGCAGGAACTTCCTCCTGGAGGGCAGACATCGCTGTCCCTGAGAATATGTCTCCCTGAGTCTGGCACTGAGCCTGAGATGCAATGGACAGTGTGTAATCCTGCAAGGGCAAGAGGTGAACCCAGACCCCCATCAGCACAGAAGAGCCCTGACCTGGAGGACTGCTGGGGCTGCTGGCCAGGAAACTCTGAGGCCGGGCAGGGTTTTCCATCTCCCACGTCTGTGAAGAGGCTGGTGAGGCTCCAAGGACAAGCCAGGGCCGACCCGCCCACTGCTGGCCCAGCCGCTGCCCATCCCAGGCACACAGGACCCCACCCTAGGGGGCAGTGCTGTCTCTCCCCCAGAGCCCTGCACACCCTACCTGAGCCTGACAGGAAGGTTGCGCAAGAGGCCCACATCTGGGCATCAGCAAGCATTGCACATCATTGCTGAACTATTCCATAACTTTCTTTTCTTTTTTTCCTGTAAAAACTAGAGTGCTGTGCTGCATCCATCACAAGGTGTTTTTACTCTAGCTTTAATATTCCACTGATTGTAAGACTCATCAATTTAGTAATACTTTTCAGAGAGGATCCAAAGAAAAGAAAAGAAAAACTACCATTAAAAGTTTGGAGTGATTGTAGGGTTTACCACGAACCACTCTCAGAAGCACTTTGGAAGGAGAGAGCATCCAGAAGTCAGGATGTATGTTGTCTAAACGTGGCAAAATGTGTGCCAGTGTGGGCAGCTTGTCCCAGAAACTCCACACCATCTGCCCCCCTGCCTCTGGCCCATGCTCACCCACCCCTCTGGTTCACGCCCATCTTCTCTGTCTCAACTGTCTTCCCTTTCTATCATCCACTCCCACCTAGGGACATTTATTTTATTTATTTATTTTTTTTATTGATGCTTTGTACATTTCATACATTATTTTCCAATTCAGTTCAGGCACATTTCCCTTTCCCTTTCCCCCCACCCCCACCCCATCCCAGATCATGCATTCTGCCATAATTGTCCTGCATCTTTCTCTCAGTTTTTTTTTTCATTTTTTAGCTATAAGTGATAATCCATGAGTATAAGCATCTTTCATGCAAAACCTATCTGCAGGCTGTTGTGCCCAAACA
>VZQC01008455.1:1370441-1477802 GCA_009823505.1 Rhizomys pruinosus | reverse complement strand
AGGTATTTTATTGCTTTTTGGGCTATTGTGAGTGGGAAGGTCTCCTTGTAGTTCCTTTCTTCAGTTGCTTGTTGTTTGTGTGTAAAGAAAGTACTGAATTTTTTCTAGATTTATTTTTGTATCCTGCCACTTACCAAAGCTCTTAATCATTTCTAGGAGTTTTTTCTGGTGGAGTTCTTAGCATCTCCTTAGGTAGACAATCATATCATCGCAAAAGGGATAGCTTGACTTCCTCTTTCCAATTCAGACTCCTTAATTTCCTTTCTTGCCTTATTGCCCTAGCACAGGGTTTCAGCACTATATTGACTAAGAGGAGTGGTTGAGAGGCGCAGCCTTGCGAGTTTCCTACCTCTTAAGGGAATGCTTCTTGTCATTTCCCCATTTTAGTGATATTTGGCTGTGGGTTTCCTGTATATATGGCTTTGATTACATTGAGGAATGATCCCTCCAGACCAATTCCCTCCAGGACTTTAAACATGAAAGGTGGCTGGATTTTGTCAAAGGCTTTCTCCGCAATTGAGCTGATGTGTGGTTTTTGTCCTTCAGTCCATTGCTATGTTTGATGATGTTTATTGATTTTCGAATGTTGAACCATCCCGATCTCCTGGTGTGAATCCAACTTGGTCATGTGGTGATTTTTCTTGATGTGAGTCTGTATGCGATTTTCCAGAATCCTGTTTAGAATTTTGGCATCTGTGTTCTTAGGGAGATGGGTCTACAGTTCTCCTTTTGTTGTATCTTTCCCTGGTTTTGGTAGTAGCGTAATGCTGGCTCATAGAAGGAATCTGGGAGAAGTCCCTCTGTATATCCTTCTAAACAATTTAAGTAGTAATGGTTGTAAGTATTTCTAAATATTTTATAGAATTCTGCCATGAAACCATCGGGCCTGGGCATTTTTTGTTTGGGAGGCTACTTATTACATCTTCGATTTTCTTCCTGTACTATTGGTGCTGTTTAGGCTGTGCGATCTCTTCTTGTTGAGTTTTGGTGATTCCAGGTTTTCAGATATTCATCCATTTTCTTCTAGGTTTTCAAATTGTAGAATTAGAGTTTTTGAATACGTATTGATTATCTGGATCTTTTCATTGTCGTGTTGTGATATTTCCCCTTCATCACAGATTCTATTGATTTGGAGTTGTTCCCTCTTCTTTTGGTTAACTGGGCTAGAGGTCTATCTATCTTGTTCATTCTCTCAAAGAACCAACTTTTGGATTCATTGATTTTTTTATGGTTTTTTGTCTATTTCATTAATCTCTGCTCTTGTTTTTGTTATTTCTTCTTGTTCTGCTCGTTTAGGGTTATTTGTTGTTGTCTCTCAAGTATTTTTAGCTGCAGTGTTAGATCTTCACTTGTGCTCTTTCTGTATTTTTAATGTAGGCACTTAGAGCTATAAACTTCCCTCTTAGGATTGCTTTTAAGTGTCCCATAGATTTTGCTGTGTTGTTTTATCTTGTCATTCAGTTCCAGGAATGATTTTATTCTTTCTTTCTTTTTCTTCCTTGGACCCACTCATTATTCAGGAGAGTGTTGTTTAGTCTCCATGTGTTCCTGTAGGTTGTAGGGTTTTTCTGGTGTTGATGTTGAGTTTTATTGCACTGTGGTCTGATAGAATGCATGAGATTAGTTTCAATCTTTTTATATTTGTTGAGGTTTTCCTGTGTCCCAGTATATGTCTATTTTGGAGAATTCCATGAGGTGCTGAGTAGAAAGTGTATTCCTTGGTGTTTGGGTAAATTATTCGATAGATGTCTGTGAGTCCATTTGGTGTATTGTATCATTTAGTTTCAGATGTCTCTCGGTTATCCTTTGTTCCTGTTGATCTGTCTAGGGGACTTAATGGGGTATTGAAGTCCCCTAGTATTAGTGTTGGGGTTAATCGTGCCTTGAGATCCTGAAGAATTTCTTTATAAGTTTGGTGCACCGATGTTTGGTGATATATTATTTATGATTGTGCTTCATCATCAATTGTTCCTTAATAAAGATGTAATGGCGTCTTTGTCTCTTTTGATTTTCTTTGCTTTGAAGTCTATTTTGTCTGATATTGAATGGCAACACCCACTTTCTTTTTTGGTACCGTTTTGCTTGGAAAACTTTTCTTCCATCCCTTCACCTTAAGTTGGTGCCTTCTGAAATTGAGATGGTTTTCTTGTAGACAGCATATAGATGGTGTTTTGTTTCCATATCCATTCTCCCAGTCTATGCCTTTTGATTGGGGAGTTTGCCATTTAATATTTAGGTTATAATTGAAAGATGGATGTTGCCTTCCTTTCACATTTATTATCCATTTGGACTTCTAGCCTCTGATTTTGCTCCTATGGTTGTTTTTATTAGTTTCTTTTCCTAGGTTTTGAGGATTGTTGCTTCTCTCTTCTGCCCTTGGATTGCTTCAAGTATTTATGACGAGTTGGTTTTCCAGACATGTAAATTCCATCATCTTGTTTATGTCATGGAAGATTTTTCTCTCTCCTTCAGCAATATGAATTTTTGGTGGGTAAAGTTTGCTGGGTTGGCATCCGTAGTCCCTTAAACCTGGGAATGCTTGCTCCATGTTCTGTCTTGCTTTCATGGTTTGAGGCAAGAAGTCAGTTTGTATTCTGCATGGGTTTCCCTTTGTATGTGACTTGTTTTTTCTTTTGTAGCCCTCCAGAATTTTGTCTTTGTTTTGGGCATCTAGCATTTAAACTATGATATGGCGTGGGGTGTTTCTTTTCTGTCTTGTCTATTTGGGGTCCTATGTGCTTTTGTATTTGTACGGGCTTGTTTAATTTTTAGTTTGGGGAAATTTTCACTATTATTCTGTTGAGATCTGAATCAATACTTATTCTATTGAGCTTCTTCTCCTTCCTTGTTCCTATGATGCGAGGTTTGGTCTTTCATAGTGCCCATATTGCCTGGTTGTTCACTTTGTTGTGTATTTTTAAATTTTTTCATAATCTTTATTAAGTTTTTAATTGCTCTGTGTTAGTTCCAGATCTGATATTCTTTGTTCTGCTTCCTCCTTCTACTTTGAGGTTTTCCTTTTTTCTTTCGTCTTGATTGACTGAGTGTTATAATTCCTTTTTTGTTCCTCATGTGTTTTCTTTAGTACTTCCATTTCCTTTTTGAGCTTCTCAATCTCTTCTTTGTGCTCTCAATCTCTTCTTGGTGCTCCTTTACTTCTTGGTTGGCTTCCTTTTTCAGTGTTTCTACTTTCCATTAGGAGTTTGTTTTTTTCTCCCTCTATTCTTTCTGGAGTTTGTCATTCTGTTCGCTTTAGTTTCTTTCTTGAGAAGTTGTCATTGTATCCCTCTAGTCCTTTGTTGAGTTTTTCATTTCTCTCTCTTTAGTTCTCTGGACTCTTCTTTTTTCTTTATTTTCCTCCTCTCATATGTGTCTGCAATTATTCCCTCTAAGCTCTGTTCCTTGGGTCTCCTCCAAGGGGATCCCATTGTAGCTATCTCCTCCAGGTTTGGTAGGGCCTGGTGTGGGAATATCCTGTGCCTTTCCCATGTTGTCCCTTCGTCGTGTCCCTGGCATGTGGGTTTCCCTTTTGTGGTTCAAGTCACAAATGACTTTTCACTGTATTAGTGGATGGTTTTGCTTGCCTCCTTCCAATGCTTTTTTTCCCCTTTCCTCCTCCTTTATTTTTTTATTTTTATGGTGTATTGACTTGCCTAGGTTTCAGGTTTTCAATTTTGTGTATATATTGGATGTTGGAAGCCTAAGTCAGTCTTCTCTTTCTGTTCTGAAGGTTCTCCAAAAGGAAGACCACTTGGATTCTCAGCAAGTCCCTTGGCGCGGGGTGGGGGGTGGGGGTTGCGCGCCTGACCTAGCCCGTGCCCCGGTACCTCTGGGACGGGGACCCCGGAAAGAGAGCTCAGAGCTGAGACCCTCTCCCAGCTGCCCCTGTGCCAGACCACCCCACCTGTAGCTGTGTACCTGCCCTGCTTGCGTGCGAGTTATGGCATCTTGCCTTCGACTCAGGAGCCCGCCCACAAGTCCTCTAGCCGGGACCAGAGCAGAAGTAAACACGACCCTCTGTTCACTCTGCAGAGGCAGAGCGTGGTCCCTCCAAGACGGGGACCCCAGGAAGAGGGCTCAGAGCCAAGATCCTCTCCCAGCTGCCCCTGTGCCAGACCACCCCACCTGTAGCTGTGTACCTGCCCCACCTAGGGACATTTAAAGTGGATATACAAGGACCAGCTGTATATATCAACACGTCTCTGTGGGATGGTGTTTAGAGCTAGCCATACGATGTGAGACTGTGTCGTCCTTGGTACTAAGTAACTTAGGCCACAGTCCAAGCAACCTCAGACACAATTGCTTTGCCCCTCTGGGTCTCAGATCCTACAGCTGTGCAGTGAAGACACAGGTCAAATAAGATAGCACTTAGTAGTCCCATGAAGCTTAGCGAGTGCCACACCTTGCCCTGTGTGTTACAAATACTAACTCGTTTAGTCCCTACAACAGCACTAGGAGGTAGATACTATTAATCTTCATTTTTTTTCAGTTAAACAAAGAGGAACACAGAGTAGTGAAGTAGTTTTCTCAAGTCACACTGCTAATAAGCAGCAGCAATAAGTGCTGAATCTCATCTCTACTTAAACAGTCTGTGCTGGTTAAAGCAATACTTAATTGCACTTAAGAAAACTCAACATAACCCTCTGAGAAATGAGATCTAGCATAGAGTTCCCAAAATAAAACAGATGAAACAGCCATCACGCCAGTAGAAATAGATGAAATGCAGAGACTCTCCTTCCTCCAGAGATCTGGAGGCATGTTGGTGATATTCTGGAATGTCTTGATACAGCATGAAAACAGCTTTGCTGGCTGGTCTCTAAGGGTCACCACTGCCAGGGTCCTGACACTTGGAAGAGCCACGCAGTCTGGTGCCAGGGCCTCTTGGATTCCCTACCTCCTGGAGTCTCCTGGACAGAGCAACATCACAGTGCCTTTTATAGCTCGTGTCCTAGACATATTTGTTCAGTGTTTATTTGTTGGAGATGGAAAGAAGGGTCTTTTCTAGTAGTAAAATTGCACATCTTCCTCTTTGTTTTTTTTTTAAGCTACAAAATGCACCAAATGTAACATCTGAGATGATTCAGGATCAGACTTTCTTTTAATTGGTGGAGTCAGCTCCCCATTAGCTGGAAAGAGCAGGAAGCACACTACCACCTCATGGAAGGTTTGTTGTCTACGCAGTGCTGCGTCTGAGGTCCTCCTCATTCCTGCCAGCCACTGCTGGCAGGTTCAAGCCCTTGGCAGCCAACGTCATGCAAAGTCAGTGGCATGGTCCACAGTTTCATGACACGACTTCCACATGCAAACTAAAGAAGAACTCAGCTGAGGTAGAGCTGGAGCCAGAGAGAAGTTCACGCTTTGTATTTCAGACCTGTAACTCAAAGTGCCATCGTGTACAGATGCGAGATGAATAGTTATTGCTCTGCTCTGTCTCATAATTTCCCACAAAAACCTGAGTAAGCCGGTGCCATATTAGTGACTTACTCTGCAGACTCATTGCAGTCCTTAGGTGAGACTCCAGGCAGATGTTGGAGTGGCCACATATGGGGTACAGGCTGCATGCTACACAATTCTGGGGTTACTCTAATGTGGATGATGTTCCCCTGAGCTTGCTTTCTTGGTGTTTGTTCCTTTTTGTGTTTTCTCCTCCCTCCCTCCTTCCCTTCCCTTCCCTTCTCTTCCCTTCCCTTCCCTTCCCTTCCCTTCCTTTCTCTCTTTCTCTCTCTCTTTCTCTCTTTCTTGTATCTTTTTACAAGGTCTCATGTAGCCCAGGCTGGCTGGCCTCAGACTCACTGTGTAGCCAATGATGACTTTGAACTTTGGACCCTCCTGAGTGCTGAGATCATACCCAGCACATCCAGCTCACTTGCTGCTAGGGATCAAACCCAGGGCTTCCGCCATGGTAGGCAAGCGCTCTTCCAACTGAGCTCTGTCACTAACCTCCCCTAGAGTTTAACAACCTACATGACACTGACCAAACCTTGGAGTTTTCTTTTCAGCTGATGGTTTTTCTTAGGCACCAATGATGTATTGATTTCTGGCACTGGCCTGGCCTGATCTAGGCAATGGAGCTGTGAAAAGAAGATTATTACAAACCAGATTAACATCCAGATGTTCCACACTGTATCCTCCCAGGCCTTCCCCTCTTTCCTGTTTGGTGCTGGGAACCTTTGCAGAAGAGACTCTTTGAGCAAGGATCCTCTGTCCAGTAGAGATGTATTCCTAGGCAGGCTCCCTGTGGGGACTGCCTGAGGAGGCCGTGGCCGAGGGAGGGAGGCATCTCATCTCCAGGCAGGAAGGCCTGCCCATTTCCTTATTGTTCTGGAAACTGCATTAAGGAAATGAAGTTAAATCTGGCAGGATTAGAATTGGGTGGGTGTATGGGTTTCCCACGGCTTCCATTACAAAGTAGCGAAGAGTGGGTGGCTGACAACAACAGGAATTCATTCCCCCTGGGTTGTGGAGGCAAGAAGTTTAGAATCAAGGTGCTGCTGGGCCTGGGCCACACTGAAGGCTCTAGGAAAGAAGTCTTCCTTGACGCTTCTTGGACTTGGTGAGGGCTGACACGTGTGGCCTTTGACTTACAGATCATCAGTTGCTGCCGCTCTTCCTACGTGTCTTTATGTCTCTGCTTTCTCCTCGTGAGCACAGCAGTCTTGGGGACTACACCCACCCATTCCAGATAACCCACCCTTAACTAACCACATCTCCCCGGACTCTATTTTCACATAGGGTCACGAGTTCTGGGTAGACATGAATTTAGGGAGACAAACAGTAAACTACAGTAGACAGACCTCTTAGTGCCCAAATTGCCCCTGTTGTGATTCTCCTAGAAGTTCTCCTGAGTGTCACCACATCTATAATATGGACTTGATTTTTCTATTCCCTGTAGACTGGAGCTGCAAGATGCTTGGGGATTTACTTCAGCTTACATTTCCAGGTTTGTCATTAAGAGAAGTCAAGGCCGGATCTCAAGTAGGAGCACAAGCAGAAAGTGCGGAGGATCGCCCACCCGCCCCGCTACAGGCTTGCTCCCTGGCTCCCTCCCTCCCTAGGCAATGGTACCACCCACAGGGGGCTGGGCCCTCCTATGTCAGTTACCCATCAAGACACTCTCTCAGAGACCTGGCCACAGACCCCATCTGCTCTGGAAAATTCCCCAGTTACCGTTCTCTCTTTCCAGGTGACTTGACTGTGTCAAGTTGACACTAAAAACTAACCAGGGCAGTGGATGGCTTCTAGTAAGTTCTTGCAGTGCCCCAACTTCATCCTGGGAAACTGTGCCAAATGCCGCTTGTGTCTTCTTTCACTTCTTTAGTTCATTCATTCATTCATTCATTCATTCATTCATTCATCTTAAGAGTCTTCTCCGGAATGGGCCTGTACTGCTCCTTGGACATTGAATGACTGGAAGCGACACTAGAGCTTTAGTCTTCATGTCTGTCACAAAATAGAGAAATAGACACATAGCTAGTAATGAAGTGCCCTGTGGCAATAAGTGCTGTGGAAGAGGCAGGACCATAGGAAATGGGGACGCTCTGTTTTACATAGGCCCCTGTTGACTATGACCAGTCACTGCTTGGCAGCAAATGAGAAACTGGATCAGGATTATCACAATTCAATTCTCAGCTCTATACATGGCCGCAGGACAGTCAAGCTTCCCTGTACTGTGAGGATCCCTAGTGGCCTTTGGGGTCCTTATTCTGTCCCAGATATCTTTATCATTAGCTGGGTTCAAGTCTCCTCCAGAATGCCCCAGAAATTTGTGGAGCATCTAAAATCTGCTTGGATATACAGTGGGGGCTCAAAAATGTCCAGGGCAGTGGACATGACACTGAATGTCATGTCAGGCACATGGCTCCTACAGGTGGAGATCGTACGATGCAGGGATTTACATGCAAGGAGAAAACATGCTTGTTTTCTCCCAAACAAGCAGGACAGGTCAACGGGTCAGTGTCCACAAGCCCTGCCCAGGAGGCTTTGTCCCCCGAGAACTTTGGCACTGGACCTCGATTGCAGCTGCGTGCACGTTGAGACCTGTCTGCTCTAGAGTTGACGGAATCCAAGTCTGGAGTGGGCTGAGCTTGGGGGAGATGAGATGCCTGGTCCTGCAGGTGTTCACACCATGTTGGGATGGAAAGTGTCCGAGTTAAACATACTCAAACAGAGGCTGCCGGAGGGCTTGTGCTCCTGGCATCTTGAGAGGCATGAACGGTGATGGTGGGCAAGACGCCGACAGTGTGGTCCATGCCTACCCTGCCCGAGGCAGCCAGTACTCCCTCAGAGATCCTAAGATATCTCATCATTTTGTGCCTGTCTCCAACCCTGAAGCCTCCAGGTTTTTTAGCCTGTACGGGTTCTGATTCCCACTCTAAAATGGCTGTAATGACACACACTTTGTTGGGCTATTTCTAGGATTTAGTGAGCCCCACTTCAAAGGGCATAGAAAGGAGCCTGCTCCTGATTGAACTGTACACTAGTAGGGTGGTTATGGAGAGCTGGATGTGGATAAGCCCTGAGAGGAGATCAGCTCCACCTCCCACCACACAGCTGCTGAGACAGCACCAGTTCCCAAACTGAGTTCCATGGAACCACTGGCTCCAGGCTAGCCTCCATAGTAGGGTTCTGTGGATGAAACACTTGAGCGTCTTTGTGGGGAATGATTTGAATATAGTCATCCCTCTGTATCTTCAGGGAAGACCCTTTCTCCCCAGGACACTTGGTTCTGTGCGGGAAGTGAGCAGCATTTGCACCGGCCTCCACGTCCGCTTGACCACTTGAATTCACATCACTTCTAACTCCTCATAAACGCTGTGGGGATTGTTTCTCTATGGTACCACTCAAGGAGCGTGGGTTCACGCTCAGTGCAGATGCGATTTCATGTTTATGAATCATGCTGATCCATGTCTGGTGGAATCCATGCAGTGGGAGCTGGCCATCAGACGGTCAGCTGTTCATTAACTGCACGAAATGCGTCCAGACATCATGTACTGCTGTGTTCATTTAGCACATCCTGAATGCATGATCCTGGGGCTCTCTCTGCACTCTTCCTCAGTTTGTTCCACAGAGTTCTTGCTGAGAGCCATGGGTTGTGCCTGTCACAGAGGCACATGCTGGAGACAGAGTGCATGTGCCTTTCAGTACTGTGTGCCTTCCAGTCACTGTGATCTGCATCTCTCTGTACCCCTCCCCTCCCAGTCACTGTGACCTGCATCTCTCTGTACCCCTCCCCTCCTAGTCACTGTGACCTGCATCTCTCTGTACCCCTCCCCTCCCAGTCGCTGTGACCTGCATCTCTCTGTATTCCCTCCCCTCCCAGTCACTGTCACTCATCACATCTCTCTGTACCCCTCCTCAGATAGTGACTGTGCTTTCTGTAGAACACAGTGGCTCCTCCAGAGAGCTGAGGTGGGGTAGAGGAGCAGCTGGCTGGGGTGTGGCTGAGCAGGGCACAGCTGGGAACGGGAGCTGCTGGGAGGCCACTGGCGTGGCTGTGGAAGATCTCGCTGCTTTCGTGAACCTGAACTGAGGCTAGCAGAGGCCTCTTGGTGAGCAGAAGGTGTGGTAAGCACATGGGGAGGGGTTATGCCACCCACCAGAAAACTGGTCTCACTGGCCTGGAACTGGCACATCCTTTTGTGGCTGTGAAGGGCTTCAGGGGGTTCAGGCGCTGCACCAGGAGAGTGGCCAGTTGTCACTGCATACTGACAACAGTGAGAGGTGGGCAGTCAGGGGAGGCTCCTTCCTGTGACAAGTAACATGGGAAAGCAGAGAAAGGAGATTCAATGTGGCCACATTGGGAAGAACAGAGATCCCATGACTCTCAAATCCATCCTCAGAATCCTGACATGACGTCTAGGTTTAAATAGAGGGCATGAGGTGGGCGTAGCTAAGCAGTCACATAGCTGTCATTGATCTGTCATTGTGGAAGTGCCAGTGTGGCCTGCAAGGTGTTCCAGGAAGTAGCAGAAGAGTGTGGAATCTCTATCCGAGGGGACGAGCGCCCCCTCTGGCCAACGCCAGCCTTTTCCTTCTCCCAGTCTGATACTTCTGGGGAAATTCTAGTTTTGTGGGGCGCAGTGAGGTTCTGGGATGGCCATACCAGGGGCTGCCTTCACAGGCTTCTGGTCTCACTGGGGAGATGGGGGCGTGGCTGTAGCTTCACTCCAGCAGGTGAGTGCTCTGGGGAACGCCCCAACCTTGAGTTACCAGGAGGACATACAGGAAGTGCCAACCTGGGGTCCTAGATTCCTTTCCATAATCTGCCCCTGGCAGATTAGTGGGATGTGTAACCCCAGCCCCCCACAGTACTACCTACTAGCGAGAAATCCTACTTCTGAGCCAAGGATGTGAGACTCTGGCCCCACAGTACATGTCATTTTTGACCCTTTAGTCCCAGCTGGCCTGGAACTCACTCTATAGACCAGGCTGGCCTTGAAGGCACCAAGATCTGCCCGCCTCTGCTTCTGGAGTCCTGGGATTAAAGGCGTGCACCACCACACCTGACTTTTCCCAAAAGTTCTCAATCTAGTCCAGGAAATGGGTAGATTCTGCATGGCTCTCACCAACTTTCCAAAGCCTACAGCCTACTTGTTCTGTGCCAGGGGACTGTGACAGAGTGCCCACATGTAAAGACCTCTGCACCATCAGTCCTCAAGGATGCCAGGGGACTGTGACAGAATGCCCACATGTAAAGACCTCCACACTGTCAGTCCTCAAGGATGCCAGGGGACTGTGACAGAATGCCCACATGTAAAGACCTCTGCACTGTCAGTCCTCAAGGATGCCAAGGGACTGTGACAGAATGCCCACATGTAAAGACCTCCACACTGTCAGTCCTCAAGGATGCCAGGGGACTGTGACAGAATGCCCACATGTAAAGACCTCTGCACTGTCAGTTCTTAAGGATGTCAAGGTTCTTGGAGATTTCCAGGCTTTAAGAATTTGCATTTGGGATCTGGAGAGATGGCTGAGAGCACTGGCCGCTCTTGCAGAGGACCCAGTTTCGAATCCCAGCACCCATATGGTAGCTAACAGCTGTCCATAACTGCAGTTCCAGGAGCTCCAACACCCTCTTTTGGCCTCCATGGGCATTGCACAACATGGGTGCATTTACATACATGCAGTCAGTACACTCATGCATATAAAATAAAAATAAATAATAAAATATTTTAAAAATCTGCCTCTGGAGCTAGATGTAATAGAGCACCCTTCTAATCCCAGCACTTGGGAGCCAGAAGTAGGCAGATTTCTGTGAGATCAAGGCAAGTTTATCTACATAGCAAGTTCTAGAACAGCGAGGGATATAGGGAAACTGTCTCAAAGCAAACAAACAAATAAGAATCTGCATCCAGGGCCTGAGGAGAAGGTTCAGTCAGAAAGTGCTTCGGGTATGCATGTCTGAGGATCTGAGCTTGATCCAAGCATGCTGGGGAAGAGGAGGTGGGAGATGGGTGGATTCCTGGGGCGCATAGGCCAGCCAGCCTACACTGCTCAGAGAGTTACAGGCCAATGAGAGAGCCTATTCAAAAATCTAGATGGGATAGGTGGGAAGATGTCTCAGTGGGAGGTGATTGCTGTCAAGTCTAATGGGCTGACTTCAATCTCTTAAACCTGCACAGTGGAGGGAGAGATCCTGCGAGGTGTCCTTTGGGGCCCCTTACCCCTGCTACATGCTGGGGTACCTGTGAGCATGCACACGAATGTACACATACCACTGCCACCACCAACAACAACAACAGAAAAATCAAGATGGGGTTCTGGGGACATAGCTCAGTGGGTGAGAGTGCTTACTGGGCAAGCATGGGGACTGTGCCCAATTCCCAGTCCTATAGAAGAAGCCAAGCAGAGTTCCCTGTGCCTAGGACCCAGCACTGTAGGGGGAGGAGACAGGAGAATTGCCGGGGTTCACTGGTGATCAGCTCAGCTCCAGGTTCAGTGACAGACCTTTCTCAAGAGAATCAGGTAGAGAGTGACAGAGCAGGACCCCTAACATCCTCCCCTGGCTTCTGCATGCTCAGTCATGAATGCACACACCCACACATACACATACATGCACATATTCACACACCAGGCACATATACTGCATTCTGACACAGCAAAACAAAATACCCAAACCAAAACCCAAGGAGCCAGGATGGACACTCCCCAGGAAGGAGACCCAAACTGGAAAGGTGACCTCTGTTCTCTGCATGTTGGTACATACAAGTGCACACACACCCTCCCCCCACATATGCCCACACAAACACAAGCACACACCCATACACATGCACACACACAGGAAAGAATCTCCATATTCCCCATGACTTGAGAGATGGCCTTGGGGAGGGAGGGAAGGAGGGAGGGAAAAAAGGAGGGAGGGAGGGAAGGAGGGAGGGAGGGAAGGAGGGAGGCAGGGAAGGAGGGAGGGGAGGGGAGGGGAAGTCCTAAATTCTTCTTGCTTGTGTTTTTTCCTTCATTTTTTTCTTTGGGTTCTATGGCACCTCTGATTCTCACAATAAAAGGGGGAAAATCAGGTTTGGCTCACATATAAATACAGAGCAACTTTATTCAGTTTAGTTTTCCTTAGAGAGAAATATAGAGCCCTGAGCTGACCCACTTAAGAGAAAGTTTATTCTTTCTGACATAAAATGAGCTCATTATAGTATCTGGAAAGTGTGTGTGTGTGTGTGTGTGTACCCTGGTGTGTGTACCCTGGTGTGTGCGTGTGTGTGTGTGTGTACCCTGGTGTGTGTGTGTACTCTGGTGTGTATGTGTGTGTGTACCCTGGTGTGTGCGTGTGTGTGTACCCTGGTGTGTGTGTGTGTACCCTGGTGTGTGTGTGTGCATGAGTATGCATGTGTGTGTGTACCCTGGTGTGTGTGTGTGTCTTCCCTGGTTTGTGTGTGTGTACATGAGTACATGTGTGTGTGGGTACCCTGGTTTGTGTGTGTACACTGGTGTGTGTGTACCCTGGTGTGTGTGTATGCATGAGTACATGTGTGTATACATGAGTGCATGTGTCTGTGCCCTGGTGCATGTGTATGCATGAGTATATGTGTGTGTGCATTAGTACATGTGTGTATACATGAGTACATGTGTGTGCACACTGGTGTGTGTGTGTACCCTGGTGTGTGTGTGCATGAGTACATGTGTGTGTGTGCATGAGTACATGTGTGTATGCATGAGTGCATGTGTGTGTGTACACTGGTGCATGTATGTGTGTGTGTGTACCCTGGTGTGTGTGTGTACCCTGGTGTTTGTGTGTACCCTGGTGTGTGTGTGTGTGTGTGTGTGCATGAGTACGTGTGTGTGTGTGCATGAGTACATGTGTGTTTGCATGAGAACATGCAGGTGCTGGCTGTCTTTCTCAGTTTCTCTCTATCTTTTGAGATAGGGTCTCTTACTGAGCCGGGAGCCCAGGGATCCGGCCAGGTTGGCTGCCTAGCAAGCCTGGTTTGCTCCTGTCTCTGCCTCCCCAGCAGTGGGATTTTTACCTGTGCACTCCACCATGCCTGGCTTTTTATGTGGGGTCTGGGGATCTGAACTCAGATCCTCATGCTTGTACTGCAAGACCCTGTCATCTGAGCCATCTTGTCACCCCCTAGGCAGTGTTTTTGGTGTATTTCATTTTGTTTCTGTGGGGAATGGCACATGTACGAAATTTTGCTTTGGTGTCTATAGCTGGATTCTAAATTGTGACTGTACAAGGCACAGTTCCTCCCTCAGGGAAGGCTGGAGTCCCCGTGTGCCCCACTGCGCTGAGCTCTCTCCCTCCTCGTGCTTCTTCTGAAATTAAACTTCTACAAGGCCAACTCTTTGCTTATTCATCCAGTTCCCTTGTACCCACACCCAGGATGTCCACCACTGGCACCATGTGGCCATTTAAGTCAAATAAGAACTCTGCCTTCTGTTGTACAGGTGACATGGCCAGGCCTCAGGATCCACCTGTGGTTGGCAGCTACTGTCTTGGATGACCTGGATCTAGAACATTTCCTTCTAGAAGTTCTGCTGAGTTGAACTGCTCTAAACTGTCCACTCCTGTATGCATGGAACTCTGCAGTCCTGGTCTGCATTGTATGGCTAAGTGTCCCATGCACCTGGAATCTAATGTAGAATACCTTTAGACATGCTCTGTTTCTGAAGGTGGAATATATATATATATATATATATATATATATATAGAGAGAGAGAGAGAGAGAGAGAGAGAGAGAGAGAATATGAATAGAAAAATAGAAAAAGCAGGGTTCAGATGAGCACCCTAACTAGAAAGCCTTAGAAATTTCTCAGTCTTAAGTCTAATTTTCTAAAAATTTTAAATGTTTGTACAAGTGTATATTGTATGTTAAGCATACCCCCCATATTCTTATATGTTCCTTTCTGAGCCTTGCTTCTCCTCCATTCATTATCTTAGCTCCACCCCTCACCCCCACACAGCTTCTTCACTTTCTTGCCCCATATACATACATGATTTTATGTATCTATATAAAATCAAGGAACCACAAATGAGAGAAAACCTTTGATACTTGTTTTTCTGAGACTGACTCTTTCACTTAATGTGATTTTATCCACTTGCATCCATTTTCCTGCGAATGGCATAGCTGTTCTTTATAGCTAAGATTCCACTGTCTATATATGCTGTGTTTTGTTTGTCCATTCCTCTGTTGTTGGACACCCAGCTTATTCTAAGTCTTACATGGCCCAGAGGCTGGCCAACTGCAGCATGCAAAAAAACATCAATGCGTCCAATTGGAGGTGACCCTGGATCTTTTTCTGAGTGCTGATAGCAAGCAAAGGCCCTGGAGGTGAGGTCGGAGAGTGGGGCCCAAGGAGTAGCAGCAGCTTGCAGTGAGCTTTAGACATGGCACCCCATGTCCCAAACTGGGCTGGGCCTGCTTGGCTCATGTCTTCTGGGGTTCTTGCCCCAGCGGCCCCTGCCCTGTCTCCTGAATGCATTGCTTTGTAACATCCTGTCATGTTGGGCTCTCTGGGGTTGTCATCAGAGTCTGCCTTTAAGTGAAAGAATGAAAGCTGCCTTCCCAGTGGCCCCTGTTGCGAGATCCTCTCCTTTTCTAGCAGGCTGCTAAGGCAGAGCAGGGTAGGAGAAACTGGGCATTTTGAGAAGTCAGATCAAGCAGGCCAGGCAGGTCCTAGCACGGTTTTTCTATCTCCATCCCTCTAGGAAGGCTGAATAAGGAGGGCAGGCTACAAGTGTATCCCTGTGGGTGAGGCCCTCCTGAGGGAAGGGGTAAAGGACTTAAGACTCGGGATCGCAGTTGGACTACCAGAGTCGTAGTTGGAACAGTTCAAAGAAGGCTGCTATGTAGAAACCAACACTTGTTATCAGCGTGACGTGAACTGTGTATTACCTTCGAGAGCAGCTGGGGATGGAAAGCTGGCCACAGAAAACATGATCATCAGATGGACAGGGGCTCAAAGGCTAAGGCAAACTTTGTCTATGGAGTAGGCCAAGCATTCCATCTAGACAGGAACAGACATTTACAGAGGCCAGAGCACACATGTCCACTGTTGGGCATGAATATGGAGGAAGAGCCTTTTTAGGCCACTGACCCCATCACTTAGAATTAGGCTCAGCAGCAAGTGACATTATCCCCAGTATAATGCCAGCTTAAGCAAGAAAGACATGCGTTTATTGCTCAAGTTTAAGCAATGAGTCTGGAGTTGAACAGCCTAGGGCTGGGCTGACTGTTTCAGTGTCCTGGGTCTGGGCTTTTGATTGTTTCTATCAATCCATCACAATGTTAGTCCACTGCTTTGTGGACCAAAATGGCCATTCCATCTCCCACTGTTCTGTGTGCATTCCAGCCTAGAGGACAAGGGTTGAAAACTCATAGAACTGTGATCTGAGGACATCTGTGTATTAGTATGAGCAATAGCATCCATTGTCCATTGGGAAGACAGACAGCAAGGAAGATGTGCATTTGCGCTGAGTCTCCCACCACCGACATTGGGATTTGCCTATAGCGTTTACAGAAGCTACTGTGGACTTCAGACTTTCAGTGTGCAGAAGTGGAGCTGGCCGAGGTGGAAAAGAAGTCAACTGCTCATTGCTCGCTCCTTTGTGGCTGAGGAACGTGCCATTCAGAACTTGAGTGTCCAAAGCGTTGTAGATAGAGAGTGGGAGGTAGGTGTGGAGGCCCCAGAAGGTCTATAGATTACAGTAGAGGGTTGTGGACAGGAACTGGACTCCAGCCATTCTGATGAGATCTGAACCAGGAACCAGAAGGCTCACTGGGACAAGTAGCAACTTGAATTGGATGGAGAAGAGCAAAATTGTCCTGGCACCTTCCCAGGGGACACTGGAGAAGTTCTTCTTGTGGCCTAGAGTTACAAGGCTGTTTCCACCAGAGGGTCTTGCTGCCTGAAGCCCTGTGGGATGTGCCAACCAGGACTGAGTGGGAACAGGGTTGACAAGGAGCATCAGCCTGTGCTCTCTTTCACAGCTGAGCCCTTCAGCCCCTTGGGGATGCACATGACAGCTTGTGTTAGCTTAGTTGTATATCCATCAGACGTTCACTGTCACTAGTGGCTGAACATGAGGATACGTTCCTAGAATCTGGGAAGGGAGACATGGAAAAGCTTGGTCCTGACAGCTCAGCGCCAGGAGGCAGAGTTATTCTGGAAGCCCGAAGCCTTCTCCTCCACAAGTATGTGGCGCCGAGTCAGGGGACAGGGCCTGTAGGCCTGACTTCATCACCTCTGCTGAGCTGCCCAGGTGATCCAGGCAGTGAAGGGGCAGAAGGGAGTGTGAATATTTGGGGAACCCAAGGCATGTGGTAGTGTCAGGCTTGGGCTAAGGCTTGGGCAAGCAGGTGTCTGTGTCAGCTGGGGCCGACGCTTCTTACTGCTCACATCCTCGTACTGATTAGGGTCTTCCCTACAGCCAGGAGAACAGGGCTTGTTATCCTTGGTCAGTGGAGAGGAGGCAAGTCTGGCTCCCTCAGGCCCTGAGCTCTGGGCACTGCCAGAGGCAGGAAAAGAGCCATAGCCCCCATGTGGATCAGCCCTGCAGAGATGCGCCACTCCGGATGCCTTGTCCCCTGGGCCTCATTTTCTGCTGCTGGCTTTGAATGTTCTCTGCATCACTACTGGCTAGAGGCCTTGTCTGAGCCTGCAATTGCTCAGAGCAGGACAGGAACACCTCAGTGCTGTGCTGTTCCTATCCCGTAGCCTGCAGCAGAGCCACGGCGGGAGGAGGAAGGGCCGGTCATGCCCTGTGGAGGCGATGCGCTGCCCGTTAGTCAGAGCCACGTTGCAGCAGCAGTGCTGGTGCTGCCCGGACACGTGCAGGGTCAGGGCTCACACAGTGCTCTCTGTGCACTTCTCACCAGTCCTCAGCAGCTCTTCCATACAGCCAACATGAAGTTCATGTAGCATATTGGTTTAAAAAGTAGAGGCCAGGCTGCCTTTGTGTTGAAAATGTCTGGTCAGGCTGTCTGGCTCCTTGGGAGGCAGGAAATGACAATGACAACAGTGAGAAATAAAAACTCTCTCCATCCATCCATCCATCCATCCACCCATCTATACATCCATCCATCCACCCATCTATACATCCATCCATCCATCCATCAGACCATACATACATACATACATACATACACACACATACATCCTCCCACCCATTCATCCACATACACATCCACCCATCCATCCAGACACACATACATCTACCCATCCATTCACCTATCTAACCTCCTTTTCCCTCTGTTTATTCATCTACCTACCTACACACCCATCCATCCATCCACTCACCTGTCCACCCACTCATCTGTCTATCCATCCATCTACCCACTCACCCATCCACCCAAACATTCATCTCCATATCCACCCATCTCTTCCTCCCTCTCGCCCATCCAGCACTTCCTCATCTATACATCTAGTCTGAAGTTCTGCTGTGTGTCAGGTTCTCCAAGAAATTTACAAGTTGGAGAGATAAGAATTGTAGAAGTCCCTAACATTCAGCGTGTTGCTGCAGTCAATTCCATGGCCTATTTGGGGAACAGGTGTGTTTACATACTAGTGCTCAGAGGATCTGGGGCTTTGGGTGATGGATAATGCAAGAAAGCTTGGCTGCTCCTCTGTTGTGAAAGGCCTTGTTAATAGTTGTAGTTTATTGAGTGGATAGTGGGATCCTTCTATCTTTTAAAACATTTTATTTATTACTTTTATTTTATGTGTATGAGTGTATTGCCTGCATGTATGTAAGTACACTCATGTCATGCAATGCCTGTGGAGGTCTGAAGAGGATCTCAGATCCTTTGAAACTGGAGTTACAGACAGTCGTTAGTTTCCATATGGGTGCTGGGAACCAAACCTGTATCCTCTGCAAGAGCAGCCAGTGCTCTTAACTGCTGAGCCATCTCTCCAACCCCATCCTATCTTTTAGAGCACAGTAGTAGCAGGCTTTGACTTGTGTTGGTCAACTCTAGAGATGGAATTGCAGGTCCAGAGAGAAGGAACATCAGAGATCCACACTAAGAAAAGAGGCCAGGGGTGATCTCACAGGGCTGGGCATTATGGGGATAGGAAGTAGAAACAAGATTTGGAGAGACAGAAGAGTCATCAGGTGGTCCTGTATTGTATAAGAAAGCAGGCTGACCACGGCCCAGGGGAGTAAGCCAGTAAGAAGCATTCCTCTATGGCCTGTGTTCAGCTCCTGCCTCCAGGTTCTTGGCCTGAGTTCCTATGTTGGGCTTTCCTTGCCAAACTGTGACCAGGAGATGAGAACCAAATAAACCCTTTCCTCCACAAGTTGGTTTTGGTCAGAGTGTTTTGTCACAGAAATTTAAAGGATACTATAACATAGAGATAACATTGCTACGCTTTGGTGCTCCATAATAGCATTATAATTCTTTGGCTAAGGTTTAGAAAGTCAAGATCGAAGAGTAAAAGTCTTGGTTGCAGCTTTGCTCTACTGAGCCATGTGACCCACTGTATGTTACTGTACATTACTTAGAGTCTTGGAACTAATAAACAGGTATTATTCAGTTTGCCTTATAAAGAGAGAATTGGTGCTAGCATCCACAAATGAGGAACACCATATGTTGTCCTTCCATCTTCTAGTATCATCCTTCTTGGGGGACTTAAATTTTTCGTTGTAGAGATTTTTAGTTTCTTTGGTCAGGTTTGTTTCTAGATATTTAATTTTTTGGAGGCTATTGTA
Source organism: Rhizomys pruinosus (assembly GCA_009823505.1). Taxonomy (NCBI): domain Eukaryota; kingdom Metazoa; phylum Chordata; class Mammalia; order Rodentia; family Spalacidae; genus Rhizomys; species Rhizomys pruinosus. The sequence continues at coordinate 1,458,640 of VZQC01008455.1, read as the reverse complement.
TGTGGGAAACTCTTCTTATATTCCTTCTCCAATTGCTTGCTATTGGCTTAAAGGAAGGCTACAGATTTTTTCTAGGTTAATTTTGTATCCCACCACTTTACTGAACCTGTTGATGGTTTCTAGGAGTTTTCTGGTGGAATCTTTGGTGTCCCTTAGGTAAACTATCATGTCATCTGCAAAAAAGGGATAGTTTGACCTCCTGTTTTCCAATTAGTACTCCTCTAATTTCCTTTTCTTGTCTTATTGCTCTTGTGAACATTTCAAGCACTGTATTGAAAAGGAGTGGGGATAAGGGCAGTCTTGCCGGGTTCCTGACTTTAAGGGGAACAGGGGAACACTTCTAGTTTTTCCCCATTTAGGATCATGCTGGCTGTGGGTTTGTTGTATGTGGCTTTAATTATGTTGAGGAATGAAAGAGCCTGAGACCTAGAGGTGGATTGGCCTTGTGCCAGGGAAGGGCAAAGCCTCAGTGCTGCCGAAGCTAGGCCCCTCCCATCACCTGTCTTCTGCTCCCTCACTCTGCCCCCTGTCTCCATATCCCTGCCTCCTCCCCACTCTCCATACCCTTGTCACATACCATTCCACTCTGTCCCACAACCTGGATTCCTGTCCACACCCCTCCACCTCCACTCTGCCTCACACCTAGACTCTGTGACTCCTTCCACTGTGTCTCAGGACCGTCTGCTCTAACCCACATCCCACACCCCTCACCTATATGTCCACACCCGCCTCATGCCCCACACCCCTGTCCCCTGCCCCATACCCCTGCGCTGCACATCCCTGTCCATGCCTCATGCCCCTGGTCTGGGCTACACCCCTGCTCCTGGGCTGTTGGGCTCTAGCTCCAGAGTAAGAAGCTTTCAGCAGCACTTGGGGAGAGGTGCCCCTTGCAGGTCAGGCTTCTTCCCTCCCAGTAGCAAGGATGATAGGGAAAAGGTGTGAGAGAGGAGCATCCCTGATCTAAAACCAATGGTGGAGGGGTCTAGAGAGCCCCTGCTGTCCTCACCACAAGCCCGCATCTTCAGTTGGCCAGGGACGTGGACACAGGACTATGGGCTGAAGTGTCCGACAAGAAGAGTCTTGTGTGAAGGCAGCTAAGCTGGTGAGCAACTATGCCTTAAATCCTACCTTCCCCCAGGACCTGCTTCAGTCCACCCACAGTCATTTTAGACCATGCCTAGGATAGAGGCTTTCCAGGCACCCAAGGTATGGCAGACAGAAGCCGAGGACAGGAAATCTGATCAGCGGTAGCTAATACCAACTAAGCATGACCCCTGTCAGACTTTCCTGACTATGGTCCTCATGAGGATGTGCTTGATGCTTGGTGGAGAGGACACAGGACTCACTGTCCCTCTACGGTGCATTGGGAAGAGTGAGCATATGCTCATGAGGAGGTGGCCAAAGCCACATGTCTGTAAAGTAGCTGTGTTATTGTTTCTGTCCTCCTTGTGACCAAATACCTGACATGAAGCAACTTAAGAGAGAACGGGCTTATTCTGGCTCATCGTTCAGTGGCCTGCAGTCTCCTGTGGGTGAGAAGGCATATCTGTGGCAGTGTGGGGCTGCTTCTTTGCACCTTAGAGGATCAATCAGGAAGCAGAGGAAGTCCTTTGCTGAGTTTGGCCAGATGGTTTTCTGGATGTGGTAGGAATCTTCATTGGCATGTGACTGACAAGAATTGTGTGACGATTTCTTCATGCACTTACCAAAGTATATGTCAGCACCATGCTTCTTGCAGAAGGGATTAGCACAGGTTCCTGCCCACATATAACTCAGAGATCAAGAGCAGAAGATATGGAAAGGAACCTGTAGGCATCATGGGAGTGGGAGGGTTTGGAGAGAACAAGAGGTTGCTATGGCAACAGGAGGCAGGCATGGCTTGGTCTATCTAGTAGAGGATTGGGCAGGGGGCAAGGTCTGAATCCAGGGCAGTTTTGAAATAGAGGAAAAGCTGCTCCTTTGGTGGTGGGGTTGGGATTTGGGGGGTCTGTTCAGAAAGAGCCTTGTATGTCAAGCTAATGGATTAAGACTTGGCCTGCAAGCCTTGGAGAGCCCTAGGAGGATTTTAAGTAGGATGTGCCATAGGGAGGTCTGTGGTTTAGAAAGACCAACATCAGTGGGAGAAAAGGCAAGGCTGGAGGGGAAAACTACAGGCATGTTGGTGAGACGTGCTCTGGGCAGGAAATGACAAGTTAATGGTGGAATGCAGGTGGTGGTTTAGGATGCCTTCGTAAAGCAGATCAGCATTGTAGGTGAGAGAGGTGGAGGACAGGAGAGAGTTCTGGACCCGAAGCCTACGTGAATGGATAAGCAGTCTTTCAGAGCATGAGGCTGGCCTTGTTGGATGAAGAAGATTAAGAGTTTGTGGGTGACAAGCAGGAAATGAGAACAGGAGTCACCACATCACCTCCTTGAGCCCCCATCAGTGCAGAATGATGTGTTCTTGTAATTGGAGGGGATGAGCAGGAAGCACATCATTTGCCCTGTTTGACCAGCAGCAGGAGCAAATCACTTCAGCCATTTCCTTCCTATTTTCCAGGAAAACACTGTGCAGACCGCTTAGCAAACTGCCTGCATTTTACAGAGTCAACATAGATTTTCCACTTATTTTCCACCTCTGACAGTTCAGTGTCTGAATAGAAAGTCCTGGCATCACAGATATTTCTGCTGACCTCTATTTGGGTCCCCTGAGACCTGCTTGTGACACACGTTTCCTTTAATCTGATATGTTGCTGTGTGACCTGAGAGTCTCTTAAGGAGCACCTCATTGGTTGCTTGTGGAGAGCACCTTTCTGAAGTCTACATCATAACAGGGACAGGCCAAATGGTGTGTTAGCTATAACACCTCCCATACAGTCTCAGACCACTCATCTGATTGCGTGATTTTTTATTTTATTTTATTTCATGCATATGAGTGTTTTGTTTGAATGCATTTAAGTGCACTACACACATGCAGTGCCCATGGAGGCCAGAAGAGGGCGTTGGATTCCTGGGAACTGGAGTTATAGACAGTTAGTTGTTAGCCTCCATGTGGGTGCTGAGGGCATAAGTCATGTCCTCTGCAAGAGCAGCCAGAGCTCCTAACCCCTGAACAATCTTTCCAGCTGCTACTCCCCAAATTTTAACCCAACTTGATCGTCAAAGGGGGATTACTGCCTGGTGAGATGGCTCAGACTAAAGGTATTTGCTTTGCAAGCCTGGCCCTGCGCATGTGATCCTGGGAACCCATATGAAGGTGGAAAGAAAGAATCTAAAAACCACCCACAAAGTTTTCTTCCTGCATTCAGGTGCCTACTGTGGCATGCGCACCCACAGACATACATCAAGCACATATGTACAGTAATAATAGTTTAAGGTTTTTTTTTTTTTTTTTTTATTAAAGGGGAATACCAGAATGCCAGCTCCTCCTTCAGCTCTGTGGCCACTTTAAAACTCATGGCGTGGGTTCAGACAAAACTAAACAAACCACCCAGGGGCCCTGGGCAAGCTATTGTCCTAGTACCGAGGATGTAGGAGTTGCAAGTTCCCATGGCAACGATGAAGAGAAACAATTATCCCCACACCTTCCAGAGCCCTTTGCCAAGGTTACAAGGACACAGTCCCAGCCTTTGAGAAGGCGACTTGTTAACAAGATGAAACTGAATATCTCTGTCTTGAAAATATTGACGTGGGGGTGAGAAAGAGTTCACAGAACCACAAAACAGGAATAGAATAATGTAGTTTTGGCTCTTCAGTTTCCACGGAAGAAGAACTGAGATCCAGAGAGATTAGGTCTCTCATCCAAGATGGCGGCACAGCCTTCTGGGGCTGGGCTGGTGTCTGTAGCCTTATCTGGTCCCTTCTTCTTCCTCTCTCCTCCCCTCTTCCTTCCCCCTCCTCTCTCCCTTCCTCTCCCCCTCTCCCCACCTCCCTCTTTCGAACGTCTGTACTAGAATGCAGGTACCTTCTGCTACGCCTCGCTTTTGTACAGAGGGATTTCTGGGGTTTGCCATCGGCTTCCCTTGTGGTCTATGGATCTCTCTGGCTTCCATTTGGTTCCATGTTTTGGCAGTAGCTTCCCACGCTTTGGGGCTGAGATTTGGTTTGATTTTGTTTTACCTCCAGAGACCTCACCACAGCTGTTCTTTCTGTCTTTGGGAATTGTCTTTAATGGCCAATAAACAAATAGGAAGAGTAAAGATAGGCCCAAGAGTCCAGCGGGAGGCAGGCAGCCTGGACTCTGTCACAGCCTTCCTGGGGACAGCTCCCTGTCTCTCTGCACTGTGGCCGGTTGGCTCTTTCTTGACTAATGCTGTGCCTTCCAGAACCTTTTGAAGGTGGTTGTGAGGCTCCTAGGTTCAGGCCTGTGTCTACACATATTTATCTGTGGCTTTCTGAAGATGTTTGTGGGGAGTGAGACGGTGAGGTCCACTCCTTAAGGAGGGCCAGGCTGAGGACTGTCTACCAGCGACTCCTTGGGAGTGGCCTGTGGGTTTGGCTTTGGCTTAGACCCATGTAGAAAGTTCCACTGTTGATGAAGCCACCCTGGGGTAGTCAAGGAAGGTGGCTGGGAAGAATCCTCACCTATTCTTTAACCCTTGAAAGGGAGGCTCAGCTTTCACAAGGGGGACAGAACCACACGCTGTAGCCAGAGTTGCCCTTCCGCACTGGCCTGACCCGGAGAAGCTTTCCTGCTCCTGTGTGTGGACTGACTGGTTTTGGGGATGTTTATATCTGGAGCCTGAGGGCATCCCCTAGCCCCAAGAGCTTCAAGGTAGAAAGATGGGGCATTTCCCAGCTCCAGAATCTCTGAGGGTCAGAGGCTGTCCTGTCACCACAGTGAAGCACGTGTGGTGATCGCCTGACCCTGGGTGTGGTTCCCACCATAGAGTTGGTAGTCAGAGCTCCCCACTGGTGAGCATCTGGTCCTGGGCATACATCTTGGTGGTAAGGACACGTCCCAGGCCAGCCTGACACTGTGCATAGCGCGTAGACCTTTACAACAAATAGACCTGCCAGATTCTTGTGGCAGAGAGTTCCAGACTCCCCGTCATCAGAACAGCCCGAGGAGCATGTTATAAATTCAGGTTTATGGGTTATGTCCCCTACCGTACCCTCTCCCCACAGGTTTGGATGGCAGGTCTGGGGAGTGGTCCTGAAGCAGCATTTTAATGAAACTTCCACAGTGACTGTTGTAGGAAGTCTAAATTCTGGGTTTCAGAAATACAGTGTTGTAAGCTGTTTCTTCTAACCCTGGTCAGTCAGGTGGACTGCTCCTCAGGGCTCAGCTATTTCTGTCTAATTACCATTGTCTCAAGGCAGAAGCGGTCTCCTTCCCCCCTGGGCAGCCCTGGAGACACATAAACAAAACAAATCCTTTCTCCTCAGCTCCTGGTCTACACACCAGGCAGACATGCAAACTCTTAGCTTTTCATAAAACGAGATTGCCTGTTTCCTGGTGACCACGCCTCTCAAAGCCTTCTAAAGCCTGGGAAAGTAAAGGACTTCATTATCTGAGTTACTTGTGAATTCATCTTCAAGTTTTCACAAAGCTGCACAGATGTTAAAACATAGACTGTGGCATAGCACTGCTCGGTACCGGCTGTGTGATCTTGGGCAAGTCATTAACCTCTCTGCGTATCACTTTCCTCCTCTCTGGAGTGGGACCAGCAACAGATCCCCCAGAATTCTTAGGAATAGTTATTATGAACAGCACAGTGAACACCCATGAAGTATTTAGTGCAGTGTCCAACCCACAATGAACAAGCAAGCTTGTGGTTTATGTGAAACATGGAGCAGATTCTCTTCCCTGTCACTGTAAGGTGGCCTGCCACACACCCCAGGAGCAGGAGCACCCTGGGACATCCATGAACATCTGAGGAACCGGATGGGAATTGTAGATCTTCATACTATCTGTCCTTTCTTTCCTTAAAATTCTGCCGTAAATAGCTGGGTAGGCCAGAGGACGTGTGTCATCCCAGTACTCGGCAGGTGGAGACAGGAGATGGGGAGTTTTGAGGCCAGTCTAGATTACATGAGCGCATGTCTAAAAAGCAAAATTCTGTCTTGGAGCAGCTCGGTGGCAATCCCAGCATTGTTCTTCCTAAGTAGGGAGACTAGCCGTAATGGTGACTTCCACGTGTGACAGTGAACAAGCAGGAAAACTCTCTTGTGTGAGACAGGTTCTTGTGTAGCCCAGGCTGGCCTCAGATGGAGGATCTTGATCCTCCATCTCCTGAGAGCTGGGATTAAAAGCGTGTTCCAGAACACTGAGTCTATGTGGTATTGGGAGCTCACATATGCTTTACCCCCAGCTCCAAAATATTCTTGTAGGATTTTGGAGAATCATTGTAGCTGGGACCTAAGGTCATGTGGGAATGTGGGGTGGGGGAAGATTTCTTTGTTTCAATTCTCACATCTAAGACAAGGATGTGGGGCTAGAGAGATGGTTCAGCTGTTAAGAGCAGTGGCTGCTCTCGTAAAAGATCTGCGTTTAGTCACCAACACCCACCTGGTGGCTAACAACCATCTGTAACTCCAGTTCTAGGGGGGATCCAATGCCACCTTCTGGTCTCCGCAGGCACTGCATGACACAAGTGCACTTAAGCAAGCAAAGCACTCATGCATATAAAATAAAAACATGAAATTTTTTTAAAAGAAAGGGAGTTGTGGAAGATCTTGGCTTCTTACTGAAGAGCTTGATGTTCTGAGGGGAGAAATACTCAGGTGCCAGACAGCAGCATGGGCTGGATGAGCGGTGACGAGAGAAGGGACAGGACACCCTGACTCATGTCACATGCCTCCCTGCATTCCTTGGTCCTTTGTCCTTAGCTTATGACCAAAATATTGCCATAAACAACGTAAGGCAGGTGCTGGAGGTTCTGGGGATCTGGTTCATCATAGTGGGGAAGGGGAGTCAGAGCTGCTCACATCCCGGCGGACAGGAAGGAGAGAGGAGAGACAGTGGGGCTAAGCTAAGTCGGCCTCTTGCTTTTTCCCTGTGGGATTCCATCGCCTGGCAGCCCATGGGAAGGTGCTGCTAGCACCGCACTCTATCTTCCACTTACAGGCAAATGAGCTTGCTGAAGACCATGTGTCTTTTTGGCAAACAAGGAATGTTTGTGCTAAATCGGGATCCATGGAAGGTACGTGCAGGTGGGAGAATTTTCTTGGGAAATTAATAGTCTACCTTGCAAAATCTCCTTCCCACTCCCTTGTTCTCTCTTTTGGGATGGCCTCAGGCTGTGCAGCAGTGGTTAGGAGCAAAAGTCATAAATGCAGGTCTATTGCGAATCAGGCACCATCCGTATATGAACTTCTTTCAGCTTCACCCACAAATCCACAGGACCATTAAAAGGCAGATGGGAAACTGAACATTGGAGCCTTCAAACGGAGCTGGGATTTGAAGACAAAGTTAGAAGAGTCCAGATTCTGTTCATTCAACTGTTCCATACTGCATGGGTAAAATTAGAAGAACAATGTGGTCAGGGACATCTGCGGGTCTGTATCTGGTCCATATAAGAAGAAGTATCAGTATTTCAATTACATGATGTTATTTGAGAATCACAGGGATTATCAGACTCAGTGAAAAGAAGATGGAGCGGTTGATTTTTTTGTATTAAAAATATTTCCAGTATATATATTCACATGAAAAAAGTACCTAGTAAGGTGACCCTATCACACATCATCATGCAGTTCTGTATAGTTTTTATATTTAAATGTATTGTATCAGTTAAATAAATAAAAATTTGATGCATTATTAAAAAATAAAAAGTGCATCTTCCTTCCTCAGCTAATCCTCTCTGAAGACACCCTTGTAGATAATCTTAGAGGAGTGTTAATCGATGTGAGAAGACCCAGCCCACTCTGGGCAGCACCATCCCATAGGCAGGGCATCCAGAACTGTGTGGGTGGAGAAAAGGAACTGAGCATGGGCTGGCAAACGACCATGCAGGCCTTCATTTCTCTCTGCTCTCGACCACCGGTATGACGTAACTGGCTCCTTCAAGTTCCCGACACGGTGACTTCCCAGCCACAAAGGACCAGAACCTGCCACCATGGACTAAAATAAACCCCTTTCCCCTAAGTTGCATTGCTATTGGGATACTTTATTACAACAACAAAATTAAAACTAAAACACGACTCTAAATCCAGTAGATTGGAGTGATGATCAACTACCACAAGGCCATTCCTTGCCTGTAAAATACGGTTAATGACAGGACCTGTGTCACAGAGCTGTTGGATTGAGTTCTGCAAAGCAGCCCATATTGCAATGCCTGGAATATAGTGAGAGATTTAGTCGTTCTTTTGGGGAAGCAGGAGGGCAGGCACTATGTAGGGACCTCCCCTGCATAGTGAATGCCCTTATGATTTCATACACCTCTCCCTAATGCTCTAGGGGCATATGCAAGGAGGCTGGGGTACACGTCTAAGCTAAGTGACCACTGCAAGTTCCCAGCAAACAAGACAGTACACAGTGTGCAATAGTTCCCAGGGTGCACACAGAGAGAAGAGGGGGCCTGGCAAGAAATGTATTTCCCAGCAAAGCTGGGGAAGAGGATAAGGGTCACTGAGGGGGGAGAGAGTCAGGGACACGTCACTAGTAGACAGCATCAGTATGTCCCAGGGGAAGTCACCAGGCTTATCAGGGAGACGTCACTAGTAGACAGCATTGGTATGACCCAGGGGAAGTCACCAGGCTTCATTGTGGCAGGAAGGTCTAGTGGGGCAGCTGTGAGGTTCAACTGGGCAAGCAGTGACCTTCAGAGGGCCTGACCCTAGCAGCTGAGCCAGCCATTGGGCTGGGCAGGACAAAGTTTTGTCCCCTGAGAAGAAGCAGGTGTGAGCGTGGGAGCTCAGCTTTGGAAGGAGCCCATGGGAATGGAGAGCCAGGCCTAAGACATTGGAACTTGGCCTGGTGGACCACAGAGACTGCAAAGGAAAAAGAAGAACAGGAGAGTGTACCTAGGCTCTGCTGTATGCCCAACTCTCACTGTATCAAATGGCCTCCAGACTGACACTGTGGACAAACGCTGATCAACTGGCAACAGATTGGTAAACTGAGGCTCCTGCCACTTTGTCCAAGCTGCTCAGGGGCAGAACTGAGAATCACATAGCCTGCCTGCTCAGAATCTGCTTTTATCGGGGAAGCCACAGTGCCCTGTGTTACCCACACCTGATCACATTCAGTCTTCCATATCATTTACAAAGCCCTGCAGGGTGGGGCAAGGGCCACACAAATACGCATGGAGACCTGAGCTGATCTGATGCAGCTCCTCAGTCTCAATTCGAAGATGAAGAAGTGCAGGTTTAGAGAGTTCGACAGTCTGGTCGAGGGTCACTCAGCAAGACAGCAGTAGACCCAAGGCCTGCAGCAGCCAAGCCCTCCGGTTCTTGTCACCTGTCTCTAAGCATCCACCTTCTTTCCACTCCTGGCCAAACTCAGCATGCCGTGGCTTCCTAGGTAACAATGACAGAATCAGATATGTACAGGCTACCAGAGTGTCTCATAGGCTGTGTCTGTGGTCGCATTTTTAAACAGTGCTAAGGCTCATCTAGATACCATCAAGGATTGCGTAGATTCCAGCTGTCTGCTACTTAGGGCGAGGGCAATGCCCTTGTGGGGCTGTCCACAGCTTTTGCTGGGCTCCTCATCCATGCTGGCTCAGCAGCACCATCACGGGCTCTGCCGTGGAGTCAGCATTGACCAAGTATTTGTTGAATGACTGACCAGATAACTCAAGGCAAGGGTGAGGGCAAACAGCTGGCAAGTATGCTTTCCTCCCTTTATACCCACCCTTTGGAGGGCTTGGCAGATCTCCTGGTTGTCATTTGTCTCTTTGAACATCAGCCTCCCTTGGGAGCCCTCAGCTTGGGACAGAAACCCCTTCTACAGTTCGCCACTATTGACTCATGGTAGCCAAGGGCCACATTGGGGAGGAGGTTGCCAAATTCAAGTCTTGACTTTGTCACGACCCCTCTGAGTGATCGTGGGCTGTAGGGTTTCCTTATCTGTAATGGAGAGGCCATAGAGTGAGGTGGCAGGGTGAGACTTTGAATTGGCATTCCCCAAAGGGCCTCAGAGAGGCCTGGTTCTCTCTCCATCTGCCAGGTGTTCACAAGCAGGTCATGGCTGTGTGCCCATGTTTCCTTTGTTTAGGAACACAAAGGAGAAGCAGATAATGAGGTAGGAAAGGAGAGAAGTCTATTAGAAACTGCACCCAAGAAACACTGGATCCATGGGCATGTGCCGGGGAAGCGGCAAATGGATAGAGTTTCTATTCTGTTGCCTTCATCCGTAACTTAGTTATTTAAAGTGCAGAAGAAAAGCCAGAACCAGTTGCTCAGTCGGTACCAATGCAGTTTATAAATAGCTGTTTGGAGAGGGATACTGTGGGAAGCAGCGTGGAGAAGCCGGGGTGTCCACTGCGAGCCCCGACTCAGTGCGGCTCATGTGTATCTTGTGATATTTCTTGTACATCTGACTCTGTTGGGGACATTGGTGTGGTTGAGTGTGACAGGGATGGCAGTGTTTGGGGACAGGGTTTGGATCCTGGCTTTAGGCCTTCCCAGCTGTCTGATGATAAGTTGGCCAGGCTCCCACGATTCCGTAAAACTGCAGGCATGAGACGTCATAGTTAGGCCTGCTGAGAGCATGGAACAGGCTGAAGCAGCTGCCTTGGTACTGAGGCAAATCAACCAGAGTTCATGATCAGCCATGACACGACAGGTGGGTTTCTATGAAGTCAGACCACTGGAGAGTTTGCGGATTTTGGAGAGTATCTCAGGCTGGAGAATCCTAGGAGAGAAGGGACCAGAGTGTGTGTGTACTGTCACTAGGGAGGAGGGAGCATGTGTGTACTACCACTAGGGAGGAGGGAGCAGGTGTGTACTGTCAGTAGGGAGGAGGGAGCAGGTGTGTACAGTCACTAGGGACGAGGCAGCAGGTGTGTACTGTCACTAGGGAGGAGGCAGCAGGTGTGTACTGTCACTAGGGAGGAGGCAGCAGGTGTGTACTGTCACTAGGGAGGAGGGAGCAGGTGTGTACTGTCACTAGGGAGGAGGCAGCAGGTGTGTACTGTCACTAGGGAGGAGGGAGCAGGTGTGTACTGTCACTAGGGAGGAGGCAGCAGGTGTGTACTGTCACTAGGGAGGAGGGAGCAGGTGTGTACTGTCACTAGGGAGGAGGCAGCAGGTGTGTACTGTCACTAGGGAGGAGGGAGCAGGTGTGTACTGTCACTAGGGAGGAGGCAGCAGGTGTGTACTGTCACTAGGGAGGAGGGAGCAGGTGTGTACTGTCACTAGGGAGGAGGCAGCAGGTGTGTACTGTCACTAGGGAGGAGGGAGCAGGTGTGTACTGTCACTAGGGAGGAGGCAGCAGGTGTGTACTGTCACTAGGGAGGAGGGAGCAGGTGTGTACTGTCACTAGGGAGGAGGCAGCAGGTGTGTACTGTCACTAGGGAGGAGGGAGCAGGTGTGTACTGTCACTAGGGAGGAGGCAGCAGGTGTGTACTGTCACTAGGGAGGAGGGAGCAGGTGTGTACTGTCACTAGGGAGGAGGCAGCAGGTGTGTACTGTCACTAGGGAGGAGGGAGCAGGTGTGTACTGTCACTAGGGAGGAGGCAGCAGGTGTGTACTGTCACTAGGGAGGAGGGAGCAGGTGTGTACTGTCACTAGGGAGGAGGCAGCAGGTGTGTACTGTCACTAGGGAGGAGGGAGCAGGTGTGTACTGTCACTAGGGAGGAGGCAGCAGGTGTGTACTGTCACTAGGGAGGAGGGAGCAGGTGTGTACTGTCACTAGGGAGGAGGCAGCAGGTGTGTACTGTCACTAGGGAGGAGGGAGCAGGTGTGTACTGTCACTAGGGAGGAGGCAGCAGGTGTGTACTGTCACTAGGGAGGAGGGAGCAGGTGTGTACTGTCACTAGGGAGGAGGCAGCAGGTGTGTACTGTCACTAGGGAGGAGGGAGCAGGTGTGTACTGTCACTAGGGAGGAGGCAGCAGGTGTGTACTGTCACTAGGGAGGAGGGAGCAGGTGTGTACCGTCACTAGGGAGGAGGGAGCAGGTGTGTACTGTCACTAGGGAGGAGGGAGCAGGTGTGTACTGTCACTAGGGAGGAGGGAGCAGGTGTGTACTGTCACTAGGGAGGAGGGAGCAGGTGTGTACTGTCACTAGGGAGGAGGGAGCAGGTGTGTACTGTCACTAGGGAGGAGGGAGCAGGTGTGTACTGTCACTAGGGAGGAGGGAGCAGGTGTGTACCGTCACTAGGGAGGAGGGAGCAGGTGTGTACTGTCACTAGGGAGGAGGGAGCAGGTGTGTACTGTCACTAGGGAGGAGGGAGCAGGTGTGTACTGTCACTAGGGAGGAGGGAGCAGGTGTGTATAGTCACTAGGGAGGAGGGAGCAGGTGTGTACTGTCACTAGGGAGGAGAAAGCACATGTGTATAGTCACTAGGGAGGAGGGAGCAGGTGTGTACTGTCACTAGGGAGGAGGGAGCAGGTATGTACTGTCACTAGGAAGGAGCAGGTTTTGTCCTTTGAGCTTCAAAAGGACGAGGCTAGTTACCCTTACTGCAAATCAGTGTCCAGCGAGCTCTGCAGCATTTCAGTCTCCATCAGCAAGGTAGGCTGTCTGCAAATTCTTTTCTGTTGAGCTCCTTCCCTATTCTGGCCTGAGGGGAGGCTGCAGATCCGTGAGCAACCTGGACTCCATGATGTCCCAGTTCTCAAAGGTACCTTGGAAAGTCCTTGTCTGGAATTTAATGACTCTCTTGGCTCTGACTGAGGCCACACCTTGGGGCAGCACAGGCATGCCCTCTGCCTTCTGCAGGACTTCTGTCATGGACACACTCCATTGCATTCTTTGGGATGCTGTAAGCATCGCCAGCTTGCTCATGCTCTTTTGGATTCAAGTCTGGCATTGGCTCTGCTGGTTATGATTTAAAAATTTTTTATTTTTATTTTATGTGTATGAGCGTATTGCCTACATGCATGTAAGTGCACCTGTACCACGAAATGCCCACAAAGGTCAGAAGAAGGCATTTGATCCCCTGGAACTGGAGTTATAGATGGTCATTAGTTGCCATGGGGGTGCTGGGAATTGAACCTAGTTCCTCTGCATGCAGCACAGGGCACACTCCCTCCCCAGCTGCTCTCCAGCCTCTCCCCACTTGGGCTGTTGGCAGCTTCTCTAACTCTTCCAACGTTACCAACGAGACGCCTCCATCAGGGTGCTCCAGGGACATCCCAATGTGTGCTTGTCACCAAATCGCCAGATTTCTCCAGTTCTCTCCTTTTTAATTTCCCCATATGTGTAAAGGACTGTAGTAGTCACTTAGTGACAAAGTCTGTAACTTATGTCCTTTATCTCCATCCTTCCTGCCTCATCTTTCGTGCAGCCACGTCTCTTACTAATGTCCACCCTGAGGTAATTTGCAAACACGCTTACTCTTGGTGTCACTGTTTCTGTTCAGGAGCTAATTACCCAATGCTGGTTTTAATCGATTGGTCTTCTTGGTCATTGTGTTTTGCTTTCCAGTCATTTTCCACTTTGCTAGAAACCTTCAGTCATCCCTCTCCCTGCCCCGTGCCACGATAATCAAATCGCAAGCTTGTTGGCATGGAGTTCTGAACCTTGGAAATTTTGTCTACTGGAATCTCATCTTTGAAATTTCTATCCTTGCTTTGCCTGTACTCTGGTACCCCCAAAATACACACACAGAGGGAGAGAGAGAGACCCCTCACACACAAAAATGTTTGAATGTATTCATATTCACAAATCTTTGTATTTATATCTGTGAACACATTCATATATAAATATGGATGAATTGATCCACATACTTTGACCTCTCTGAATTTGCATAATATGTCCTCTGCAGCCTCTTCTGATAGCCATGAACTTGGCCTTCACCATCTTGTTCAAATCTTTTATCATCTGGGAAGCCTCCTGGATCCCCTGGTAGAAGTTCTGTCTCTTTTCATAGTATTTCTCAGAACTTGTGTTTCAAGAGCTCTCTTAGAGTATTTCCATTTCCTGGCACCTCTGACTCATTGGTGTCCAGGTGCATGTTATGAAGGCAGAGACTGGGTCTTCTTTATTTCTCATGCCTTCCCTTTCTTTAATAGGCAATGCCATGTGGTGGTCTTCCAATAAGTGCCCCCTGTTTGGTGACTTAGACTGAGAGATATTTATCTCTATACCTGTAGCACTGGGGCTGGTGGTTGCTGTAGCTTTGAGAGATTCTTCTGTGCATGACTACCCCTTGTGAGGCACAGGCTGGAGGATTAACCCCTACCTAGTACCTCTATCCCTCCCTGACTTCTGTCAGCCTTTTCTACCTTTGTAAGTAGCTCTTTCATTAAACCCTTGGCTGATTTTCCACTAGGCCCCTGAAGACCGACCACACCCTTTGGCAAACACAGCTAATGCTCCCCCTGGCTTGGTGAATATGGTTTGGAGAGGTGCCTGTGTGCAGGGCAGACAGTCTGAACAGTTGTGTCTGGTGGTACCAGGTGGGCTCAATTCCATTTTGTTCCCAGTGGGGTTGTCTCCATGGCCAGAGAAGGTCCAGGCTTCGTCTCTCAGAAGGAGCTGGCCAGATCTCTCAGTTGCTTCACTGCTGTCCTTGGTGTGGGAAGAAGACAGAATTCCCCACAGTGCTGGTCCAACCAGCTGGAGAACAGGTAGGTGGAGGTTCTGACGGGTGCAGGTCAGAGTCTCTTCTTGTTTTTCTGGGTCTGTGTGTAGAGAAGCCGATGGGCGTAGGCCCCCCTACTGCCCAATGCAGGTAATGGTCTTCTACTGGACAACTGGGACACTGGTTCTGACTGGCACAGCACAGAAATCCATTCTTAATAAGCTGCACATTACAGTGGCACCTAATTAGTCATGTGTTAGTTACTCTGTGTTAATGGGATGGAATACCTGACAGAAATAGTTTAAGGGAGGATTTATTTTGATTCTTGGTTTGCAGGTGTGGTTTTTCAGTGGTCACTTGGCCCCATCCAGGTGGGCGTAACGACATGGTGGCAGGCATCTGTGGTCACTTGGCCCCATCCAGGTGGGTGTAACGACATGGTGGCAGGCATCTGTGGCAGGAGACTGTTGTTTACTTCTTAGCAGACAAGAGACAGCAAAGGGAGGGCCAGTGCTCAGCAGGGTATTCCTTCCCCTTTTAATTCATCTAGAGCCCTAGTCATGGGATGGTGCGCCCACATTCAGGGTCAGTTTTTCCTCCTCAAATAATCCTATCTGGAAACACCCTCCCAAACATACCCAGAGGGTGTGCTTGGCCAATTTCCTAGGCAATTCGAAATCCAGTCAAGTTGAAGATCTTAGTCCTCTTCCGTGTCCCTGTGTTTTATAAAAGTTTCTTTTCTGTGTCTTCAAGTTAGTAAAGAATATAAGCTACACTGACTGTTTCGATTTAGCTACTGGATCTGTCTGCTGTGGGCTTTAGCACCAGACACCTGTGTGTGTGGAAAAGCAGCTCTCACAGGCCACCGAGACAGACATATCACCTGTACTAGGGACGGTTCAGTGCACCAGAAAAGCCCAGGAAATCCCAGATCCAATTAATAATTCTGTAAGACAGTTCATTAGAATGCACAAGTGCTTAACTAAACAGAACCATAATCGAAGTTGTCAGATGCGATCCACTGTTCTGTTAGAATTTTTGCATTCACACATCATTTCCCCTACAATTTAGTTAGATAACAAACACTACTTATCCCGTCAGCCGCCTCTTCAGCCATGAAATGCAGTTAGTGTCGTACTGGATTAACAGCAGAGGAAGGCCTTTCTACTGGTTACTGAGAGGGGTCTTAGCTCAAGGACCATCAGGGCTCCTGTACCTGTGCTGGAAGTCAGCCTGCCATCCTGAGTTGTCTGCACCCTGGTATTGTGTCTGAGGGAGGAACTATTATCAGTGCTGTCATCTCAGTTAGAAAGGTTTGTCAAGTCTTCTAAAGAGGAGGTTTTGAAGCCCAAAGGCTAGACAAGGGACACAGAGGAAAGGGGACCCTGGGACGTTTAGCACGGACAGACCCCTGGCTTGGGAGTCACAGAAGCCTCATCCAGGCAGTGACACCCTCACAGGGGACTGGGGAAGAGTTTCTGCTTGCTCCTCAATATTGCTTTCAATGGGCCAGATCTGTGTACAGCAGACCACAGATTACAAGACTGTTCAAGAAGGGCCCTTGATCTCCAGTTGTCTGTGGACAATGAAAGCTGCATAATACTCATTCTAATTACAATAAATGCATTAGTAAGCACTTAGAGGCATATATATATATATATATATATATATATATATATATACCCTTCTGACCCACCCACCTCCCCTCCCCCTGGTCTCCCCAGACATTTCAACATATGAACTTGCATGGAAAAGACACAAACCTTGGGTCCATGACACTGGGCTGTCCTTCAGCTCTGTCAGCTACCATTGGCCATGGTCTTGGGCTGACTGTTCGCCCAAGCACATCACACTCTGTAAAGGTAAGTAGGCAGGATGCCTGCTATGGGTGGAGGACCTTCCAGGGTCCAATGCTCGGGCCTGTGCTCCATCAGGCCGAGCACAGTAGCCCAGAACGGTGGTGTTTTAGTGCGCTTTCTGTTGCTTTGATAAAAAAGCAACTTGGAGAGGAAAGGGTTGATGGCCCTAGACTGAGAGAAGCATGGACCTGGGGGACACTGCTCACTGGCTTGTTGCTCTGGCCTGCGGTCAACCTTTCTTATACAAGCCAGGCGTGGTACCAGGTGTGGCGAGGGTCCCAGGATGGCGCCCGAGACTTTAGCCAAGTCTTATGACTAACACCTGATTCCCTCCTACCTCTAAGTAAAGCCACGCTCACCGTTTGAGCTGTGCAGGTGCACCCTGTATGCAAGATCAGGCCAGATGATACCAATAGACTGAGGCCACGCAACCTGGGCTGGGAAGGTGGATAAATAGAGAGACTTTCTAAATAGAGGGACTTTTCTGGTCTTGAGAAGAGAAGCTTGGAAAAAGCAGAAGCTTCGAGAAAAGATGTGCCTGAATAATAAACCGCTTTGAGAAGAACCAGAGAGAGGTGCTTTGTTTCTGCGGTTTCATACAAGTGCCCCCTACAAGTGTTTCTGTGGGGAGACAAGTGCTCCCTACGGTACCACCCACTCAACAATCAAGAAAATGCCTCACAGACATGTCAACGGCCAGTCCAATCCCAGAAATGCCCCAGTTTTTGGGTTGCTGTTCCCAGATGTGTCAAGTTGACAACTGAAGCCATCCGGCCCAGGCGGGATTTACGGCCAGAAAGGGAAAGAAACCCAGAGGGGCTGTTTTTCTTTCTTTTTTTTTTTTTAATTTTATTTATTTTTGTATGTGTATGAGTGTACTGTCTGCATGTAGGTTTGTGCACCTGTGTCATGCAATGCCATGGTGGTCAGAAGAGGGCATCAGATTCCCCTGGAACTGGAGTTAAAGATGGTTCTCAGCTGCCATGTGGGTGCTGGGGATCGAACCCGGGTCCTCTGCAAGATCAGACAGCGTTTAACTGCTAGGCCATCTCTCCAGCCCTGGGGCTGTTTTTCATGGTTGGTGTCAAAACATTTTGTAACCCTATGGGTACTTGCTCGCCCCTCTGCCCCTGAGCAGGTGAGCACCTTCCAAGCAATCTCTGTTGGTTTTATTCCTGGATGTTACATAGATGTGTGATTTGGAAAGCAGGGACTCGGATGGCTGAGAGGGAGAGGCTGTGGACCTGTCTCTGGCACTGATAGCTATGACAGTTATGCAGCCTTAGATATATCCTAGCCTCCCTGAATTCTATCGATTGGTCTAGAGAAAGCAAGACTACTATTTCTTGGCCCCGAGCTGTCATGAAGATTCATAGTCATAACTGACACCCACTGTGACTCATGTGCCAGACCCTGCACAAAATCCTTTGCAAGGGTGACCTCATCTCATCCTTGGTATGGCTTAGAAGGGGCTCTGGTACTGTTTTTAGTTTATGAATGTATATACTTAAGATTTATTTTTATCTATTTCTTTGTGTGTGTGCGTGCATGCACGCCTGTGTGTGTCCTCTTGATTTTGCTCCCTGGCTCCTGGAATCCTCTTTCCAAGTTATCCTTTCTTGTCCACAAGAAGTGACTTGGCATCTGTAATTGTATAGTTTTCTTAGCTAGTTTGGAGCCTTTGTAAGTTTTGGTGTCAAAAATATTTTTTATTTAAAATTTGAATTGTCTCTGGCAAATTCAAGTTGGTAACCCACCAGTATAATTTAAAACTTTTTATTTATGTGTATGACTGTAATGCCTGCACGTAGGTGAGTATACCCATGTCCTGAAATTCCCACAGAAGTTAGAAGAGGGTGTTAGATCCTCTGTAACTGGAGTCACAGACTGCTGTTAGCTACCAGATGGGTGCTGGGAATTGAACCTGAGTCTTTTTTGAAAATACTCTCTGCAAGAGCAGCCAGTGCTCTTAACTGTTGATACATCTCTCCACTGCCCTTTTATAATTTTTAAATGGGCTTTCAATTATCCTGGATTTCATTAGGTGAAAGACAAAGTAACAGATTGCATTAAGATAGGGCCCTTCTTCAGTTAGCGATATGATTAGGTTATTGCAGAATACTTGTAAGTTGTTTAGTGATATGATTAGGTTATTGCAGAATACTTGTAAGTTGTTTTTTTTTTTTTTTCAATTCCTGGGTTCATGACCTGAAGTATTTTAGAGTTCTCAACAAGAGGCCACAAGAGGCTGCGGGATCCTCTGGAGGCGGAGTTACAGGTGGTCACCGGCTCCTGGTGTGGATTCTGGGAACTGAATTCCAGTCCTCTGCAACAGCAGCAACTCTCTCAATCACTATTTCTACAGCCGCCTATTCTTAGGTTGTGGAGATGATGGCTGAAGTACAGAAAGGTGAAGTGACTTGCCTGAAGTCTCATAGCTAGTGACAGATCCCAGACTCTGGTTTGGACATCTTGTGCTTGATGCACAGCAGGCTCCTCCGTAGGTGGTAACTGTTCTCCTTGTGTCTTCCTGCAGCTCAGTTACCTTCACTTTGGGTTTTCCTTTGGGACTCGTGGCTCTCTAGCACCCAAGATCGGACAGTTATCCTTCGCCTCCTGCCTAGACTTTCAACATGTCCTCGCTCTCTGTTCTTCCAGGCTCTGGACTCTCCCAGCCTTGGCCTGGTGTGTCTGCCTGGTCCTCACTGCATCTTAGTGTTCCACTGCTCCTGTCATTGCCTCCATGTCCCCCAGTCTTCTCCAGGTAGCCAGATGGGAGCAAAAGTTCGGAGTTTATGTCCAGGGTGGGAGTCTATTAGAACTATAGATGGCTTCCTCGAATTTGCCATTTACAGGGCAAGAGTAGGCATACAGGAGCAGTGACTTGTGGCCACAATCATGTTAGCGACAAGCACCGGGAAATACTAAGGTTCACATTTAGAAAACCAATTCATCCATGGGATTGTTGTTCTTATCCACACTCAGAAATGCCCGGACCAACGACCCATGATCACAGCGAGGTCAGCCACCATTACCACTGTGAAAGCAAGCTGCTTCCTGGGAGACAGCTTCAGGGACCTTGCTGGGGAAACGAGTCTCACAGAGTTGAGCAGATAAAGGGCTCACTGGGAAAGCATGTGCAACTGAGTTCAGTGATCCAGCACCTGCATAAAGTGGGTGCAGTTGGTGGCATGCTTCTGTGACCCCAGGGCTGGAGGCAACAGTGATGGATGGATCATGGCGGGGGGCTTGTTCACCAGGCAGTCTAGACAGCTGGCGGGCTCTAGGTTCAGGGAGAGACCGTGTCTCAAAACAAAATGGGTAGTGACAGAGGAAGACAGACAAGAATGTCTGGCCTCTACATGTATGTACTTGGGCGCATACGTGCACATATAACATACGTATATCACGTGCAATTACCACATACAAAAGGAAAGAAATAAAGAAGAAAAGAAAAAGAGAGAGGGAGGGAGGTAGGGACATACCAAAGGGTCAGTCTGGGCTTATGACGGCAGGCAAGGCTTTGGAGTTTCTGAACCTAGGCCCAGCTCAACCATACCTGCCAACACTTGACTGCTGTGTGAGTTTAGGGAAGTGCGTTCACATCTCTGAACCTCAATGTTCTGGTCTGTCATGTGGTGGTCACTGAGTGGGTTTTAGGTCCAAAGGTTCTCTTTAAGAGGTATATTAGGGGCTGGAGAGATAGCCTAGTGGTTAAGAGCACCGACGCTCTTGCAGAGGACCCGGGTTCGATCCCCAGCACCCACATGGCGGCTGAGAACCGTCTGTAACTCCAATTCCAGAACTCCAGTTCCAGGGGAATCTGAGACCCTCTTCTGACCTCCGCGGCATTGCACGACACGGGTGCACAGACCTGCATGCGTGCAGACAGTACATTCATACACATACAAAAATAAAAAAAAAAAAAATTAAAAAAAAAAAAAAAAAAAAAAAAAAAAAAAGAGGTATATTAATGGGGAGGCATATTTAAGGGGAGGCATTTAAGGAAGTTTACTCTTCTGTTCCAGCCCCTTCCCTTGGGATCAAAATGTAGGGAAATCCAGCTTGAATTGCAGGCTAGCTTTCCAGCTGGCATGCCTCAGGGCACCACATGGCCAAGAGTCTGGCTCCACCCCAAGGAGGAGCAAGCAGCATGGCCTAGGTACGTGATGCTGGGTGGAGCAAGGTGTGCAGTGGCGCAGAGTTGGGGGCTCATGAGTGGTCCTGGGAACTGACGTCATTTGGTTTATAAAAGCAAGTTGTGGCAAGGAGTAAATCTGAATTCATAGTAACATCATCACAGAGTTCCCAGCCATTATTTTTATTAATTATTGTGCGCATACAGGCTTAGGTAGGCCTGCATTTCGTTCGGGTGGCCAGTGGGTTGGAAAAAGGTTCCCTTTGTGGACCACCAATCTGGGTAGTTGGTGTTGTGAGTGAAATTCCTGTCCAGGCTCTGGGCAGGTGGGAAGTCACGGCCAAGACTGGAACACGTGTCTCGTGGGTCCAGGCTAAGAGCCTAAGTTGGAGTTACCACTTAGGTTGGGCTACAGGAAGTAGCCGGCTGGTCTCTGCACCGAGGGGCCAGATCCCCAGTGTCCATAAAGTGGGAAGCTGTGTCCCCATCCCCCTTAGCAGGGCCGCGTGGTCCCTTTTCGGCATAAAAAGAAAAGCTGCCTACATCAAAAAGTTCCTCTCAGGGAGAAGGTCTTCTCCTTGGAGGCTCCTGTCAGCCCACAGGGGGCCAAGCATAGAGGGTTTCAGCCTTCCACTGGTCTGTGCTCCATTCAAGCCTGGTATGATTTTTCTAGCTGTCCCACTGTGGTGTCCTGAATGGGAGATGTCCCTGTACACTTGTGTATCTGTACATTTGGTCCCAGCTAGTAGTGCTGTTCCGGGAGGTTATGGAACTTAGGACAGGAGCCTGGCTAGAGAAACTGAGTCACTGGGGGTGGAGTTTGAGGGCTTGTAGCCTCGTCCCATTTCCGCTGTGCTCTCCGCTCCTGTGTGGCATTGCGATGCGGTCTCCAGGCTTCTCATCCTGCTGCCCTGCCTTCCCTGCCATTATGGACATCTGGCCTTCAGGAACCATGAGCCAAAACAGCCTCTTTCTCGAGCTGCCTTTGGTCCTGTTCTTTTCCCCAGCCACAGAAAAGTGACCAAAATCAAATGGGACTCTGGAACTGCCTAGACATAGATTTTACAACAAAAGAGCAGCAACCTCTAAAGCTTTACAAAAAATAAATTGCATTCCCCATGAGCAGTCCCATAAGAAATGTCATCGGAGGCATGGAACTGCTTTACTGTGACCCATGTAAACGTCCCAGGAAATAAACTGACTTCCTATTCTGTAAAACCTCTTGTCCCTTGTCTTGAACAAAACAGATGGAATTACTTGAAAAGCTAGCACTTGAAGCTTGGTAGGGTGGAGCACAGCTGTGTATTAATGTCACTGTTCAAGTCCTCTGAATGCACCAATCACAGCCTTTCATGGGACGCAGGCAGGTGGCCCACGTCTGTGGAAGAAGCAGACTCTGTGGCCAGTGGAGGGTTCAAAAGACTAGAATCAGATTCTTACTTGGAAGATTTGTCTGGAATTGCTCAGAGCCGAGCAGGGAAGGGCGAACCAACAAGGCGCATGGCCTTCTGCGACACACCAATTTGGTATTCATTTCTTTTCTTTAAACCTCATATTTACTCCTTCCTGGCCTTTGAGGGAGGGTTAGGATTCCTGTGTAACAGAAGAGGGCTGTGAGGCTCAGAGACTTGAGGTGCTTTCCCCAACATAACACAGAGAGTAAGTGCTAGAGGCTCGACTTGAACCCAGCTTCGCATAGCTGTGACTACTGCACATGCTCTTCTGCCCCACAAGGCATACTTTTCTTTGGATGTGTTTCCAGGGTCTACAGCGAAGAGCACCTTCTGCACCTGGCTGTAACTCCTGGGAAGTATACACGGAGTTTCATCTGTATTTAACACCCAGTGGAGTTTAGTTTTCATGTTTGGGGTATGTGGAAAAAATATATGCACATGTACAGGCTCATTTCTCTCTTTCAGAGAGAGAGAGAGAGGGAGAGAGAGAGAGAGAGAGAGAGAGAGAGAGAGAGAGAGAGAGAGAGAGGCAGAGAGAGAGAGAACAGAGAGAAGCTGAGGCCATTATGGAGCTCTGTTAAGCTGAGGCCATTATGGAGCTCTGTTGAGAACCTTCATTGCTGGAATGTGCATCCTGGTGTCTCTTTGATGCTTTGATTGACAGTTAGGAGGGAAGACAGTGGGGGCAGTACCTCTGGGTCAAGGCGCATAATGAGCGGAGGATGCCAAGCTCTCCATGACACCTGCTAGGCACCCACTTCCTGCACAAATGCTGATCTGGATGAAGACTCTGGCACATACATTATGTTTAGTAAGATCTGAGCTGGGCTGCTTTGTTGTGAGACTATGGTTAGTTCACTGCACTGGGCTCAGAAAGGAACTGTATGTACTTCTGTGTGCACACTCGTGTGTGCATAGTATGTGTGTGCCTGTGCAGTGTATATGCCTGTGTGCATATGTATATGTTTTGTGAGTGTGCCAGTGTGTGGTTATGTGTAGGTGCCTGTGTGTATACATGTGTCAATGTGTGGTATATAGGCCTCTGTGTGTGCACATGCATGTGTGTGTATGGGGTATATGACTCTGTGCACACGTATGTGTGTGTGTGTGTGTGTGTGTAGTATGTATGCTTGTGTGTGCAGGTGTATATGTGTGTACGAGCATCAGACCCCGCTCCATATCCCCTTCCTCCCCCAGTTCTTTGTCTCACAGATAAGTTTCCATTCACTGCAGCCCTGCCCCCACCTCCAGGTGAAACCCAGAGAGGGCGTCTGCCAATGACAGAGCAAGACAAGCTACTCCACAAAGAGAAACAGCGTGTCCTCCCGGCAGATCTGGGTCAGACAGTGTCTGACAGCTGTGTGACATGGTCAAGAGTGACCAACCACAGGAGACTGCTCTGTACTACGGAGGGTCACATGGCTCTCAGACTGAGGCCTAGATTAACCCTTACTCCTGCCCAGAGAACGAGCTCAGCCCTGGGCCCACTGAAGCAGGAGGATCCAGATGAGAGAAATGGCTTCCTTCTGTGGTGACTATGAGAAAGGTTTCTGGGACACAGGGTCACTGGATTCCAGGGGAGATGCAAGAACAGGATCTTTACCTGGACTTCTGGGTGGGTTTTAAACAATCCATGAAAACAGACAAATTATGGGAGGATTCTGTATATGTCAACATGTATGTATGCATATGTGTTGCATATGCATATATATGCATATGCATATAGTTAGAGTATGAAATGTCCCCCAGAAGTTCATGTGTTTGAACACTTGGCCCCAGTTAGTGGCACTGTTTTGGACAGTTGTGGAATCTTTGGGAGGTGGGGCAATAGGAGAAGAGGGTGACTGGGGTTAGGCCTGGGGGCTGGATAGCTGGGCCCTACTTCCTGTCTATGCTCTGCTTCCTGGCTGTGCAGGGAACATGACCACTGGCTTTATATTCTTGCTGTCATGTTTCTCCTGTGGTGACAGACTGTATCCCTCAAAACATGAGCCAGAATAAACCCTTTCTTGTTTAAGTTGTTACCTGTTTAGGCATTTTGTCACAACAATGAGAAAAAGTAGCTAATACACACTCAACAGATATATGGGGCACCACAGTCATTTTGGGCCATAGACTGTGTGGTTTCTAAATGGTAGAAATTTTCTTCCTGTAGCTCTGAAAGGTGGACAATCAGGGCCAAGGTGCTGGTGTGCTTGGGGTCCTGTGAAAACTCTCTTCTGGGTTGTAGACTGCTATCTTCTCATGGTGTCCTCACCTGAACAATCAAGTTCAAGAGAACCATCTGCCTCTTCTAAAAGAGCACCAATCCAATTCATGAGGGCTCCCTCGTGACCGCCTCACCTCCCAGAGACTCGTCTTCAAATATCATCACACAGGGGATTGAATTTCCACACGTGTTTG
The DNA here is from genome assembly GCA_009823505.1 of Rhizomys pruinosus. Lineage (NCBI taxonomy): Eukaryota > Metazoa > Chordata > Mammalia > Rodentia > Spalacidae > Rhizomys > Rhizomys pruinosus. Next base: position 1,434,174 of record VZQC01008455.1, on the reverse strand, counting down.
CGGCGGGGGACTCAGACATTCAGTCCAGAACGCGATGCTTAGGTGATGTGCTCATCCATTTTCTGGGGAGATAGCCCAACCCTCTCAGGAGAAGCTCTGTGTTAGCACAGTCTTTCCAGTGTGGCAGGGCTGATTTGGCGTGCATGGGGGAGTGGGGGGTGTGCTCTGTGGGAACTGACTCAGCCTTGGTGTAGCCTTGGTGTAGCCTTGGCTGCGGGGCCCATCAGCTGCCAGACATAGATAGCTCTCTAAAGATCAGTGTGTAAGGTCCAAGACCCTGACTGAGTGGTTGGATGAACAAACTTCACAGGTCTCGCTCTGAATAAAGCTAGTCACTCTAGTTTTTTGTAGATCCCTTGACTGGGGTTCAGTGTGTGAGTGTCACCCTTAGAATCACACTCCAGTATGTTTATTCCTAGAAGACACTTCATTCAGTCCAAGCAGGTGAAGCAACCTTTATTTAAAACTCCCAGGGGGACTCTCAGCTGCAGCAGCACCTACCCTGTGTCACCTGGTAAACATGTTGGGGGGGGTGTTCAAGTGGAAGGTGGGACTGAGGGTGCTGGCTGAGGCTGTGTCCTCACAAGGAGGTCTGGATGGTATGAGGAGACTTCAGACAGTCCTTGAGGGCAGGAGGGCCAGTAACCTAAAGCCAGAACTCAGTTGACACTTATACAGGGCTGAATTTCAGGATTGTCCACTGTCACCGAAGTCTGCCTTTGAAATGATATTGCACTATGCCCAGCCCTGAGATTTATTTACCCCAAGGCTCCAGAAATGTCCTTTTCCTTAAAAAAAAAGATTACAGCCTAGAAGAGAGAAGCAAGCCAACAAGGTCACACGATAACAGACATAGAAAGTGGCTCTGTGGCCTGAGAGCCCATTGTAGGCTCCTTGCACTGAGCTCAGTGGTACACAGACCAAAGAAGCAGGTGGATAAAAATGTCTTGCAGTATTTAGTGCTCAGAGGGGCTTTCTGCATCCTAGGCACCTGCTACAAAGCCTGGGATTTGCCATATTTGTGGAAGATTTGCAGAAGTGACCCACATTAAAATGAGAATGAGGCAAGACTTTCTGAGGGAGATCCAGGCCAGGCAGCTCTAACTACCCCGGTTCAGATTTATTGCTTTCCACTTGCCCATGTGGGCCTCATGGGAGGGGCGGTGCTGAGGCGATAGATGCTGATGTGCTTCGTGCACTGCACATGGGCAGAAGGGCTACCTGCTGTTGGGGACTTTCCTGTTGTGAGATCCTCCGAACCCCTTCATTTTACAGTGTCTTGTCTGGTTCTTTTTTTTTTTTTTTTGAGTCTTGCATCAGTTTTTATTTTATTTTTATTTTTTTATTATATATTTTTTGTACAAGATTATGTTACTAATCAAATCTAGACACATGTCCCCCACCCTATCCCCTACTCCACCAGAGCTCATGCATTCTGCCAAACATGCTTTTCATCTCTTTCTCAGTCTTTCTCAAAATTCTCCAAGTGGAACTTGACTATTTTGAGCAGAAGTTCACTGTTTCAGTCAGTTCTTTGATGCAGTCCTTTCTGTTGTTGTTTCCAATATGCATCACTCCCAACTACTTGGACAAAAGCTCAAGGGGCCATGCACAAGAAATACTTACAACTAGGTAATTTGCACTAGCATCCACAGATGAGGGATACTATTTGTCATTTGTTTTCTGGGACTGTGTTATTTCACTCAGCATGATATCTTCTAGCTCCAGCCATTTACCTGCAAAGCTCATGATGTCATCTTTCTTTAGTGCTGCATAGAACTCCATTGTGTAGATGTACTACATTTTCTCTATCCACTCATCAGTTGAGGGGCATTTGGGTTGGTTCCAGCTCCTTGCTATTGTGAAGAGAGCTGAAATAAACATGGCTCTGCATGTATCTCTGGGGTAGGATGAGTCTTGTGGGCACATGCCCAGGAGTGGTATGGCTGGGTCAGGTGGCAAGTTCATTCCAAGTCTTCCAAGGGTTCTCCACACTGCTTTCCATAGTGGCTGTATGAGTTTATATTCCCAACAGCAGTGGATGAGTGTTCCTTTTTCCCCACAACCTCTCCAACACTTGGTATCATTTGTTTTCTTGATCCTAGCCAGTCTTATTGGAGTAAGATGATATCTTAAAGTGGTTTTGATTTGCATTTCCTTAATGATTAATGATGTTGAACACTTTTTAAGATGTTTCTCAGCCATCTCTAATTCCTCACTTGTGAAATCTCTGTTCAGCTCTTTGCTCCATGTATTGAGTGGGTCATTTGTTTTCTTTCTTCTTTGTTTTTTCAGTAGTTTATATATTCTGGAAACCAATGCTTTGTCAGATGTTTCTGCAGTGAAGGTTTCTTCCCACTCTGTGGGATTTCTCTTCACTTTCTTGATTGTTTCTTTTGATGTACAGAAGCTTTTGAGTTTAATGAGGTCCCATTTGTCAATTGTTGACCTTAATTCTTGTGCAGCTGCTGTCTGATTTAGGAAGTCTTTTCCTACGCCTGTATCTTGTAGGCTGCTGCTTGTCTGGTTCTTATATCGAAGATAGCTTGGTGTTGCCTGTGGTTGTTACAGGAACTGTACCCTCCTGGCTGAACTAGACCTTAATGGATGTTTTTCTGGTCCATAATGAGGTGTCTGCTGTATTCAGATGTAGCCAAGACCCAGGTGGGAAGTGTGTAAACCTCAGCCAGGGGTCCCGTGCTGTGTCTTAGCTTAATAAATTGGAACGGTGCTGGGGTGGTCCGAGAATAGATAAAGTTGCAAGACACCCCTACTCCCTGAATCAATGAAGTCTTCATTGCTGTGACATATTACCTGACTAAAGCAATGTAAGGAAGGGAGGGTGTATGCTGGCTCACAGTTCCAGAGGATACAGTCCATCTCGGTGGGGCAGGCATGATCTCAGGAGTGTGAGACAACTGGTCACAACCAACTCAGATGCAGTTAAGAAGCAGAGGGAGATGAAGCCTGAGGTCCACCTTGCTTTCTCCTTTTAGATCAGCCTGGAGTTGGTGCCCTGCCCATTTGAGATGACTCTTCCTACCTCAGTTACTCAATCTAAGAAATCTCTCATAGACGTGGCCAGAAATGTGTTTCCTGGGTGATTCTAGATCCCTGGGAGCTGACGAGCCATCATACCCCACCTTGCCTCAGCAAACAGGCTGCCCCACTCTTTGTCAGATGAGGCTTACTTTGCCCACAGGACAGTGAAAGTCTTCATTATGCAGGCCTGGGGGCCAGAGCCTGGGACCAGTCTTTTGTTCTCGGGACAGTGGTGACATGTAGAGGGCCAGGACCTGTTGTTTCTAAGGAGTTATGCTGAGGGCAGACGGTGGAGGGTTGTGGGAAGGGGGTAAGCCATTCCATCTTCAGAGAAGCAGGCACAATTGCTGTGACTCCAAGTTTCTGTCATCCACTAACTACTTACTAAAAAATTAGCATGCGCAGCAAGCTGTGCTAGGCCAGCCTGGGTATAGGGGAGAAATAACATGAGCTCTGTCTTTGGAGCCTTCAGTGATGGTTGGGCCAAAATATTTTACACTTTTGTAAGGAATATCAACTGTTCTCATTTTTCCCATGATAACCACTTAAATGTTTAAAAAGAAATGAAAGTCTTTACGAATGTTTTGATGCTTGGACCTCGTTAATGTATTATTGGATATCACAGCTCTTATTTCACCCACATGTGAGAATATGGACACACACACACACACAGACACACACACAGACACACACACACACACACACGGGGCAGGGGATCACTTGCACCAGTGTCCTGATTGTGGGGCTGGAAGAACTCAGATGGGGGAGGGGGTCACTATTTTTTAGCAAATGCTGAGAAAGCAAAAATTTTTCCTTGACTTTCAAAGGCCAATAAGGTTTGTAATCGGAGTGAGAGGAGGGAAAACATGGGCTAGGAGGAGAGAGAGAGAGGCCGGGCGTGGTGGCGCACGCCTTTAATCCTAGCACTCAGGAGGCAGAGGCAGGTGGATCTTTGTGAATTTGAAGCCAGCCTGGTCTACAGAGGGAGTTCCAGGACAGCTGGGGCTACAGGGAGACCCTGTCTCAAAAAGACCAAAAAAAAAAAAAAAAAAAAAAAAAAAAGAGGAGAGAGCGAGAGAGAGAGAACACTGAGATTGGACTGAGAGGTGGAAGGCCTGCAAGGAAGCTACAGGAGAAAGGCTGATGCAGGACAGAGCCTCCGGAGTGATGCTGGAGTAGGAGTGCGCACCGCCCTGGGCAGTTCTTGGAGCCGTGGAAGGGTGCCGAGTCTCTTTTTGCTATTGGAGAACCAGTCACACCTTCAGGATACTCAACCCACCCTGCACTGCATTTAAGAACATCTACAGTGATGAAGCCAAGCCAGGCTAATTGAGGATTTGGTAATTGTTTTTGCTGTACTTTGGCGTAATGCATTTTTAAAACAGAGCTCTCTCCTGTAAGCGCGTCTATAGGAAAAAAAGGGCCAGAGGCTTCATTATGGTTCCAAATGGGATTCACAGAGAGTGAGGTGAATAGAGACCAGGCCTCTGTCCTCTCATTTCCACCCAGATCTGGGTCTGGTAGGGAGGGATTGAAGTAATTGCAGTGATTAAAACACAACAACAGTTTAGACAAGTAGATACTCTCATGGCCTCCAAATAGCACCCTGCATGTTATTTATTAATTATAAGGGGACAAAGTAATTTGACAATGGAGAAATGTCACCTTAATCAAGAGATCACATGAGACAGTGTCAGTGATGAGCCAAAATGACTTTGTGTGGCCTTTGGATGGGGTGGGATGGGAAGTACACAGTGTTGCCTGGGGACTCTTCCTGCTAAAAGTCTCTAACCTGAAGCTTATAAAGAGAAAGCCATTGAATTCTCACATTTCAGAAAACCCTCCAGCCACTGGTATGGACTCTAGAAATGTCAGTGATTCGAAAGAAAGAAAAGGTACATTTATGCAGAAGGAATATTCTAGACCAAAGGAGACCAAAAGGACATGACAATCCAATGTCATGCTTGAGCTGGGATTAAAAAGTTGAAAAAAAGGAAGAAAGAGCTGTAAGGCTGTTACTGGGACCTTCGAAAAATTTCAAATATAGCTCTATTATGTTAAATTCCTTAGGCATAATAACAGTATTATATTAATATGCAAGAATGCTCCAATATTGATGGTATATTTAGAGTCGAGGGCATTTAAACAATGGCATAATCTAGAAGTTATTCAGATGTTCACTGTTATTCTTATGCTTACAACCAAGCAGTAGCAACTCCTTATAAACCAATAAAAACAGTGTGCTGAGAACAGAGGCCTCAAATTGGCACCGAATAAACCTCATATTAAGCCACCTCGAACCAAACATTAATGCCCCTTAAAGGAGGAGATATATGATATGCTTTGGCCGCAATGTGATTTTGGGATATCATTCCTCAGGAAGCATCCACTTGCCATCATGAACTCATCCCCCCCTCCCCCCACGCCAGTAGCCTTGGCTTCCTCTGCTCCTAGAGCACCAGCAGCTGTGGACAGCAGCTGAACAAAGACTAGGACTAAGAAGGCTTGTGGGAAATCTGCTTAAAAAGTAGTTAAGGGACTAGGGAGGTGGAGCCAAGCCAAGAATGAGGCTGGGGAGGCAAATGGGGGCCAGAAAAAGAGAGCGGAAGAATCCGTGCGAGGTGCCAGGGAGATGACCCAGTCAGCCAGGTGCCTGCCTGGCAAGCCTGAGGACCCCAGCTTGATCCCCAGAACTGGGCATTGTAGTAAGCCAGCATTTCCAGTGCTGGGGAGGTAGAGACCAGCAGACCTCCAGAGCTCGCTGGCGGCCAACCTAGCCAAACCTGGGAGTTCCAGGCCAGTGAAAAACCTTGTCTCAAAAAAACAGGTTGGCAGGGGCTGGAGAGATGGCTCAGAGGTTAACAGCACTTACTGTTCTTGCAGAGGACCTGGGTTCAGTTCCCAGCACCCACATGGTGGCTAACAACTGTCCATAACTCCAGTTCTAGGGTTGAAGCCTTTTCTGACCTCTGGGGCACTGCACGACACAGGTGTACTTACACACATGCAGGCAATAGACTCATACACACAAAATAAAAATAATAAATAAATTAAAAAAAAACCAAGGTGGACAGTTTCCTAAGAAACAATACTTGAGGTTGAACATCAGCCTACACACACACACATACCACATATAGTTAGAGACTTTAACTACCTTTTTTATGTTATGTTGTCAGATAAATTCTTCTTTTGCTACCAACTTTGACAAAAGATGGGGTTTATTCTGGGAGTTGGTGGGGGGCATTGATCTCAGTGAGGCAGCTTACTGCAACCAGAGGATTTAGTTGGGTGCAAAGATGTCCTGGGATGGATGTGGTAGACTTAGCAACCATTTTCCCACATATCTCCTAGGACAGGGATAGTCAGATCTTTATGCTCTGATCGGGTAAGAAGATTTATCTCTGAGGATCCTGATCAACTTTCCTAAAGACCTAACAAAAGTAATAATGATCATAAAATGGTACATAAAAATTATCCATACAGCGAAGCCCATAGTCAATAAGGCTTCCATGGAGGGTTTTCAAACAAATTTAGTGTGTGCCACCTTTCAATAAGAGGAGGGCAAGGATCACCAGACACCGAAAATGAAGGGGACGAGACTCAGTAAAACAAAACTGAGCCCGAAGGAAACATCATCTAAGTGGTTGATATCTTTAAAAACTCCTTAAATGAACTCAAAGAAATATAGGTAAATAGCACATGCACATAAGAAGATTCTTTTTTAAAAGGAAGACCTTGGGGCTGGAGGAATGGCTTAGTGGTTAAAAGCACTGACTGCTCTTGCAGAAGACCAGGGTTCGATTCCCAGTACTCACATGGTGGCTAAAAAAATGTTCATAACTCCAGTTTCAGGGGAGTTTCATGACATGGGTGGACCTACCTCCCATATCAAGCAGACAATACACTCATACACACAAAATAAAAATAATAAATAAAAAGGAAGACTTTAAACTAGGCATGGTGGTGCAGAAAACAGGTACAACAAGGCTGGACTTGAACTCAGGTCCTCCTGCCTCGCATTTCTACATGCTGGGAATACAGGTGTATAACACCATCCCCAGCCCTAGAAAGGATATTTTTAAAAAAGATTCTGCAGAAGTATTTATGCACACAAATGTTGGATAGGCCTAAGAACTAAAGAATTGTAAAAGACTGGGAAGAAAGCAGAGAGGAGTGAAAGGAAAAGAAGTTTGAGCGGAAAAACAGAGGAGTGAGCAAGAAAGCGAGGAGAGAAAGACAAAAAGGTAAGTGTTCCTAGAATTTTCAGACTTGGCTGCCTCCTTTATTCCTTTGATTTTTTTTTAATAAATATGCTTATTTATTTGCATGGAGGCCAGAAGACAGTTTGCAGACGTCAGGTTGCCCTTTCTACTGTGCGTGTCCCAGGGATTGCACTTTGGTCTTCAGGCTTGGCAATAAGTGCTTTTACCCACCGAACCATCTTGACAGCCCACTTCCTGATTACTAGGATGGAGACAATGATGGTTTTTTGTGGGTTTTAAGATAATTGCATGTTCCTTGTATAAAGTGAGCCTTTAATCAATATTGATTTCAACGATTTCTCCTTCTGTTTTAAATGAGAGAACTTTAAAAAGTAGACATTCTCAACAATTGAAGATTTCAGTCATTTTGTACCAAACGCTGGTGTTCACATGACAGTCCTGAATTGCAAGCCAGCCCTGAGTCACTGGTCACCTTTACCTCTGAGATGGCAGTGTTTGGGAATAGCCCGTGCCAAGCAAGGCTTAGTACAAGTGTTCTTTCACTTGAGAGGATCCTGAAGGGCTTTGACCTACATTTAGCCTTACCTTGGGTGCCTGGGGTGATGACGTAGAAGCCAGAGTGTGACCTGGGAAAGGGGCACAGTCTCACTAAGAAAGGTATAGGAGTTATTTTACATGAGCCGCGTTGTGCTGCTTGCAGCTGCATGACACCTGGAACTCTCTGGCCATTGGACGACCGCCTGAGTTTCCTTGGGTCTCCCAAGTGTTTTCCTGCCTGGCAACTTTGAAATCATTGTCTCCTTGGACCCTGGAAGCTTTGTGGTCTGTGACCACCTCCCCATGCCTTTACTTCCCCAACAGCACAGTTCGTTTTCCCAGTTCATTGCCTATGAAGCTAAGACAAATGCTCTGTTTTTATACCAGTAAATAGCAATGGCAGGAATCAATAGTTCTGGTGATTCATGGCCAGCTCTGCTCCAGGTAGCAGAGGAAGGCACTCTTTCTGTGTCAGCACTCTGGGACCTTCCCTAGTACTCCAGACACTTGAGCCTGACTATCCTGGGCTATACAGTCATCCCATTGAGGAGCTGAAAAACAGCCATGTGTACTAAATGGATATTTAATATCTTGTGGCAGCTTTTCCTTTGTAAAATATTGCATATCTTAGATTCAGGAGTCCATAGCAAACTCATGTGGGGTTCATGGGGTGTGTGTGTGTGTGTGTTGCTTCTATACTTTTTATATTCCCTTAGAAGCTGTGTGCTGGGGCTCTGAGAATACAGATTGTTACAAATCGATAGATGAATCCTAAACTTCTATTGCAGCCTCTTTCCAGTTTCTTGGTGGAACTTTTCATCAAGAGGTTCCTAAGGACCAAAGCGGAGAGATGTGGCTGTTACAGGCAGGATGGCTGGAGAGGCCTCAGTAAGAGCACCTTGGCTCTTGAAAGCTGAGCTGGGCCTTAAGTACTTGCCATCCTGCATTGATGTAGAAGATTCTGTCAGAGGAGGACTTCCTCTGACAGGAGTGAGGGTGGCTGGCTTCCCTGAGTCGGAGATAAGCTCAGGTTGAAGACTAGGTGATTTGCTGTAGAGATGGCCAAATCTGAACCCAGTGGACTGGGAGTGTAGACAGAGTTTGAAAACATGGACGAAGGAGAAAAGGCAGGAATTCTGGGTTGGTGGGAAAGGAAGTGAGAGTTCCCAGGGCTTCTGAGTGCAGAGTTACATCAGACAAGCACCTTTGCTTAGAAGCAGGAGGAAGACTATGGACATTACAGAGGGGCAGATTCAGTGGAGGTATCATGAAGATACCTGAAGCCAGATGATATGTCAGATCTGTCATTTCTGAGGTAGTGGAAGCCATCCTGTAACCCAGAATGACACCAAATCTTGTTACTTTGTACTGACTGTCCAGAGCTCTTCATCGAGCAGGTTGTTTCTGGGTGAATCAGCAGAGAGTGAGGTGTTCGATTACTTATGTCTGCTCTGGTATATAGCAGTCAGCTAGTCAGCACTGGCATGCATGTTGCCTGAGTGTCATCCCTAGAGAGAATAACTGTTCAAGGACCTGGCAGCTCATCCCATTCCCTCACTGTGGCCTGATCTTTTCCTGTCTTTACCCAGCATAGCTGTTCACAGCATCGCACACCCAGCCCAAGACCTATCACAGCAGACGTGGGCTGGAAACAGCTGCCTGGCTGATTCTGCCATGTACCACTAAGTGCCAGCTCTGTTACCTGTGTCTTTACTTAACCTGTCTTGTCCTTCTCTGTGTTAATCTGGTGAGCCTCATACATCCTCTAAGCTCTCAAGTGCCACCCCCTCCACAGGGCATTTTCTGTAGCTTTGCTGCTTTCTCTCCCTGCCTACGTGTGCCCACGGCACTCGGCATATCTGGACTGCAGCACTGACACCACATTAATCTCATAGTTGTTGACGGGCCCATCTGTCTTTTAAAGCCTGAAAGCTACTTCTAGGCAGAAGAGCCTACTTCATCTCTGAGTCACCACATGGGACAGAATGTTTAGAATACAGTCAACACTCACATGAACATAGCTCAGCAAATGGTCTCTCACATGAGCATAGCTGTTCTTAAGTGCTTTATGGCCTGACATTTGTGCTCAATTCTCATCTTTTACCTTTTTAATAAGAAAAATGTGAGTTTGCCTGAAGACAGACTAGGAATGTCTGGTGATGGTTAGAACGTCAGTGAGGACTGGACCAGGGACTGTCCCGTGCAGATGTCTTTCCTCATCTGCTAACTCCCTATCCACACCTGCTGGTCAGACCTACTTTCACGCTCAGGTGTGCTGAGGGAAATAATGTCATCATTCCCCTCAGCACAAACTGAGCATGTACTGTATACAGGCTTCAGAGACATTCAACCCAGCCTTTAGGAGCTCATGGAAATGAGAAACCATGAGAAGCCAGCAATTAATGATACAAGAGGTAGTCCTTTCATTGTTTGCTCTTATATGCCTGAGCCAGGAGAGAAAAGAAACCAGCATGAATAATGTTTTTAAAGATAAGGTCAAAGGGGTTGACAGAGCCAAATAAATATGGTGAAAATCCAGTGTCATGGTCATCCTGGCTGAATGGTGATGGGCAGAGGATAAAGGTCCTACAATGCTGGTGGTGGTCCCTTTATGGGGTGTCTTTATCAGGTGTCCTTTACTGTGTGTCTGTTATAGATGCCTCAAGAAAAGAGAGGAGAGGAGATGGTGCCTGAGGGTTGGAGAGTTGGCTCAGTGGTTAAGAGCATTGGCTGCTCTTGCAGAGGACCTGGGTTCAATTTTTGGCACCCACATGGTGGCTAACAACTTTCTGTAACCCCAGTTCTGGGAGGTCCAATGCCCTCTTCCGCCCTCTGGGGGTACTGTACAACATGGGTGCACCTATTTACATGCAGGCAAAATCACTTATACACATAAAATAAAAATAATAAATTAAATATTTAAAAAGAGAGATGGCGTCTGAAAATACAGCTGGAACCCCCTAAGAAGATGGTGAAAGTTTCTCCATCCACCAAGGATTTTGTCACACTGCAGTAGTTTGGACTCAGATGAGGAAGACAGTCACAGATGAACTCAGCTTCTTGGGGCAAGGACTTTATTGTCTATGAACCCCAGTGCTGTGGTCTACAGGGTTCCAGGGCCTGGCTCAGCAGGCTTCCCAGAAGCCTTTGAAACAATATGCTAATGGGCAGAGCATCTTTGGCCAGGAGCCTTAGAGTAAGTGGGGTCTGACTGGACTTGGTAAGGATGGATGACAGCAGTGGCTCTTCTGTACCAAACTATGACAGTGACCCAGGCTATCACATGTATCTCTAGGCTTCTTAATAGCCAAAGTAAGTCTTAAGGAAACGGCAGCTTAGAGAGGTGAAATGCGTAGAAGTCATTGAAATTTGAAATTTGGCCCCTCTTATCCAGAAACTTTGCCATTTTCCTGCAGCACATCACTGGTTCATCATGGATCCAGTCTGTGATTATGTGTAGGTTTAGCCCTTTTCCTCCGTCCCTAAGAAAGGAATGTGGCTCACTACACACAAATCTGGCAGGAAATTCTCTTCGTCCATAAGGAGTTTGTGTGATATATGCATGGTTTGAATCTGAACCTCCTGCCTGCCCCAGACTCATATTTTAATACCTGTTATCCAGCTGAGGGTGCCATTTTGAGAGGCTGTAGAAACTTTAGGAGGTGAGGCCCAGCTGGCAGGGATAGGTCACTGGAGGTGCACCTCAAACTCTGTTTCCTGGTCTTCAGTGATGCAGGAAACTTCTGACACGTTTTCCTTCTGCCATGAACTCCATCACACCTTCCCTGCCATAATGGGCTGAAACCTCAGAAACTGTGAGCCAAACATGAGTCCTTTCTTCCTTAAGTTGTTTACAGCAGGTATTCTGGCCATGGTGTCAAAAAGAAACTAACAAACATTGCACACATCTGGGTGAAACTGAAGTTAAACCAGTGGGTCGTTATGTAGCCAACCATCTGCCCAGGAAAGCAGAGGCCCTGTTTCCTTTTCAGATGTTTGTGGGCCCTGGGCTGGAGAGCACCCTTCCTTTGGAGATAGTTAAAGACCAAAGCTGCTGAGGAATCCAGCCGTGAATTTCTCTGAGGAGATGCTGCGCCTCTCATGACTGGCAACTTATTATAAATGTCACAACTTTGCTACAGCTGGAAGGATAATTTTGCAAACTCTGCGCCTGCCAGATGAGGATGTTTGTGTTTCGTACCAGGCCTCCTGTTGATGTGTTAACAGAAGCGATCAGGGGAGGAGACCCCAATCCAGCAAACAAATGATTAACCTTCCAAACAGACACACATACAGAGCCACCGTGGGTGAATTATGCAGGAGCCCAGCTCTGCTGTGGACCCAGGCCTGTGATCTGGTTTCTTTGCTCTGGCTATTCCTACAAAGGACTGACTTTCCTCTCATCTCTTCCTGGCTCTCTCTACCTGTTTTCCTTTACACAGAAGCCAGGAGAGTATGGCAGAGACTTATTGTGTGTGTTCCCAAGCAGCCCTTCCCCAGAGACTTGCGGCGATCAAGGTCCCTCAAAAGCTTCCCTGCTCCTGCCCACCTGCTCTGCCAGGAACACTGCAGACAAACACAGAAGGCCTTTTACCCCTGCCTTTGGGACCAAGTGGGTACACAAAAGAGGAGAAGCAGCTACTGTTGGTTTAAGCTTGTTTGCCAGGGGCCTCCGGAGCATACAGATCCTGTCAGCCTCCCTGTCCCTTAGAGATGTGTTTTATTTATGCAGGTGGAACTGAGCTCAGGGGTGGTGCTTCATCCTCAGACAGGCTCTGTGCTCAGAAGTACGGGTATGTTCCTACAGACTTCTTGGCCTGGGCCAGACAGGCACTGGGCAATGGCCAGAACTGCCTCTTGGCTCCTTCTACAGACCCCTCTCCGAGTCCCTTGAGATCCTCATGCCAGAGAGTGGGCAAGGGAGCAAGAAAGATCAGAGGAACCTCAGACAGCTCTGAAGTTGCCTTTGATAGGAGCAAGTGAGAGAAGAAACAGACATCACAGTAAAGGGGAGTCTGAACGCTGGAAACAGGAAGCCACGCCTCATTGCTTCTGCCTCCTGGGAATCTGACGGTAATGGTGGCCAATGTGGTTTTCCAGGCCACCAATTGGACTGGATCTTCTGGTTCTTTTTTTTTTTGGGGGGGGGAGGTCTCTCTGCATTCTCTCACATGCTCAGGCACTGTGGAAACTGGCCTTATATTGGATTTCAGAATGAGAAATAAGCAGGTTCACTTGGGCCTTCTCGGGGGAAGATGCATTATTATATAATACAGGCATATTGGGTCTTGGAATAGTTTGCTCATGAAAGAGTAACATCTCTGAAAATGCAGAGCCTTGGAAACTCAATCACTTCTAGGGCCTTAATAAAGAGTGAGTGAATAATAGAATAATATTAACTTTTACCGCTTCATCAAGTGAGTATTTTCAGTTTCCAAAGAAGCTGGTTAGATCTAAGTTCAGTGAGATTTAAACATCGTCCCTCTGTTACTTATTCATTCCTGTCGATATCTCGGTTAAATAGTTACAGGGCTTGAATTTTTCTAACATACACAGAGTGTGAAACCGATGTTTGTTGAATAATTGAGTGAAGTAATGAATTCTGACTCCTAGCCTCTGGATAAGAGATTGTTGTCAGGTCTGGAAGGAACTGCATACCTAGGGCTCAATGGAACCTCTGCTTTCTGATCTCTGTGAATAGACAGGAGAGGGGTCTGCATTCGTTTACTTTTCTCATTGTTGCAAGCAAAGGGCTGACAGAAGCCATTTATGGGAGGGCAAAAGGATTTATTTGGGCTTATGGATGGAGGCTACAGTGCGTCATGAGGGAGGGCGTGGCAGAGTTCGTGGCAACGGGAGCTTATGGCTGGGACTGCTCATATCTCAGCCAACCAGGAAACAGCTGACAGGAGTGGAGCCCAGCTGAAAACCTTAAGGCCTGAGCCAGAGACTTAGCAAGGCTATATTTCCTGAAGGTTCCACAACTTCTCAAAACACTGCCAGAAGCTGGGAGCCCACAGGACACGTTTCAGATTCAAACCCCAGTAGCGTCCACATAACTGCCATCCAGGCCCTGCTGTCTCTGGGAAGCCGACTTCCTGAGGCTGTGTCTCTGCCTGGTGTCTAGGATGAGGTAACTGTTGCACTGGGTGTCTGCCAGGCCAGAAGTGCCAGTCCTACGGAGAGCCTGGCTATGTACCAGGCATGGCCGCAGACGAGCTGGGAGGAAGGGAACCTCCGGGGATGGGGAGAGCCTGGAGCTGGAGCTGGAGCTGGTGCTGGTGCTTGCTGGCAGTGCCCTTTTGCATGGAAGAAAAGGAGACCCCTGGTTCCTTGCCTGATGAAGTACAGTGTGAAGAAAAATAAGTGCGGAGAGAAGGCAGTGAACAAAGCTGGCTGAGCCTGACTGACCTCCTTGCACAGGCATCCCAACTCAGCACCACGGACGCATTGCACTGGGTTATTTTTCATCATGGGCTGTCTGATTTGCCTACTACTGTAGGCATTCGTCAGCATCTCTGGCTTCTGGCTTCTCCTCAGTGATACTAGCAGACAGCTCTCTTTGTCCCGTAGCTCTTTGATTTCCACTCTCCAGACGATGGCACTAACCTGGGTCAGCTCACTTAGGCTATGAGGCCTGTTACTAGAATCGTGTGCTGGCTTTATTTTTTCTTTCCTGTTTTTATAGGTATGCATGTGTGTGTGTGTGTGTGTGTGTGTGTGTGTGCCTGCGCCCACACATCTGAGGGTGTGCACAGAGGCCAAAGGATGTAGGGTGTTACTCGTCTTCTTCAGTCACTTCCCACCTTGTTTCGAATCTGGAGCTCGCTGACTTGGCTAGACTGGCTGGCCAGCAAGCCCCAGGGGCCCTCCTGTCTCTGCCTGGCCTGTGATTATAGGCATGTACCACCATCCCTGGCTTTTTATGTGGGCTCAAGGGACTGGACTCAGGTTTGCATGGCAAATACTTAGTGAGCCATCTGCCCAGCCCAGAATCACGAGACATTCTTCCTACAGATGTCCAGCTTCTCACTCCCTTTGAGATCTTCCTTGTGACTGCTAATTGAGCATTTTTCTAGAAATCAATAGGATGAGACAAGATAGTAAGGATGCCAAGTCTCCTAACCTTTCTCTTGTCTTTTGTTCCCTGTCTCTTGATCTCTTTTCTTTTTGTCTGTCTAGGTCTTATCTTTATGCCTTTGACATTTGGAGCCTTTGAGGCTGGGGCTACTGGGAGCACCTGCTGAGGCCTAGGGAAAGGTCTCTGTGCCTAAAGTTGCCAGGCAGCTATTCCCAGTGTCTTGTGCTGGAGATGCTTCTCCCCTCCACAATGCTCACTACCCCTGCATGTTCCCACCCCAACTGTACCACGTACTGAGTCAGTGCTAAGTCAGGGCAGCAGAGCACTATGGATGGGGGTCCCAGATGGGGCTCTGGATCTAGTCACAGCTTGAATTACCAGGAAGAGGCATGACTGTAGAATTGATGGAGAAGAAGGGTAAACAGAGAATACATAGTATGTTGGCCTGGCTCCTTGGGAGGTAAGGCATGGAGTTGCTGCAGCTTGAGTCTGCAATAGTGCAGAAATTCAAGGGGGGAGGGCAGAAGTAGGCAGGGAAGCAGGATTCAGAGCAAGAGGGAAGTCCACACTGCAGGAAGGGTAGGGGAGAGGATGCAGCATAGGCCCAGAGGACCAAGTCGACAGAGGCTGCACCTGTCTCAGGTATAGGTGTCTTGAACCCATAGGTGGAAGAGGGAAATACCATGCTGTAGTCAGGGGTAAGGGGACAGGGACAGATGGACCAAAGAGGGACGATCTTCTTAGCATGCAAAGCAGAGGTCCAGCCAGTTACATAAATGAGGATTTGTCAGTGCTGGTAGCTCATAGATTTGACCCTCACGGGTCTGCTGATTGCATTTGTGGCTTTATGGGCCAAAGGAGGGACTCTAATGCCAAGAGACCTGGCTCACATTCTGCTGCTCATGCATGAACACAATTGCACAGTGACAAAGCTGGTTTTCATAACACCTGCTTTGCAAGGTGACCACAAGGACCCGAGGCAACAGGTGTAAATTGCTGACATAATAGTACAGGGCTTCTAGAAGCAGGGATTCAGCAGTGTGTGTCCTTTGTCCCATCAAGAGAGCAGTTGGCTCCCTGTTTTGTGAAGTGATGTTTTGATGTCAAGATTTGACAGATATAGGAAATTATTAAGAAGAATATAATCTATGAGGGAAAACATTTTGAGATCCACTTAAGCTTCACAGACTCTATAATTTCTGATGCTCCACAACAGACTCTCTAACAATTTTTTATTTATTATTATTTTATGTGTATGAGTGCATTGCATATATATATATATATATATACACATGTCAGTGCACCCAGTGCAATGTCTATGGAGGTCAGAAGAGGGCGTCAGATCCCCTGGAGTTACAGATGGTTGTTAACTGTAGTGTGGGTGCTGGGAACCAAACCTAGGTCCTCTGCAAGAGCAGCCAGTGCTCTTAATTGCTGAGCCATCTCTCCAGTCCCTCTTCCATTTTTAAAATAAGACTTATTTTATTTTTATTCATCTCTGTGTATGTGTCTATGTGAGTGTATGCCAGATGTGCACGGGTGCCCATGGAGGCCAGAAGAGGGCATCAGATACCCTGGAGCTGGACTTACAGGAGTTTGGTTATAAGCTGCCCAACGTGGGTGCCAGGAACCAAACTCGGGTCCTCTGGAAGAGCAGCAATTGCTCTTAACCATTGAGTCCCTTCTCTAGCCCCTCTTCAATTTTTTGACCCCTTTAATTTTTAAGGCAAGTTCTCCATTTTAAGTTCAACATTTTTAAGACAAATTGGAGACCACCATATGTGATGTATAAAGTGTATGAGTACAAACAGAAGAGGAGGAGGAGGGGAGAAAGGGGAGAAGAAGAAAGGAAAATGAGAAGGTATAGGAGGAATGAGAGGAAGAGTAAGAGGACGAGAAGGAGAGGGAGAAAACAGATTTAATACTTCAACCTGGAGAAGCCAGTCCAAGAGGCTTTGGCTCCACATCAACAGATCAGCAAGAAATGTCCAAGTTACAGTCCTGTGGAGGTTAGAATCGTGATACATACGATTTTATGTTTCCTGATGGACCCACCTTGTGGGAGTAACTGGTCCTTTGGTCCTACTCATGTTGGATAAAGAAGGCTGTTACCTGCTACCCCAAGTTTCCGGTGCTTCTTTGATGCCACTGTCTGCATAAACATCTTTATGTATGATGATCTCAGTTCATGCACAGAAGAGCCCTGTGAGGTAGGACGCATCCCATGTAACTCTATAAATCAACCGTCTTGTGCTGCCATTGTGGGTCCTAGGGGTATGAGTGAATGAGACAGGCCAGAATGAGGTGGCATCTGAGTGTGTGAATGTGTGTGTGTGTGCGTGTGTGTGTGTGTGTGTATTGGGGGCAAGAGGCAAAG
Source organism: Rhizomys pruinosus (assembly GCA_009823505.1). Classification (NCBI taxonomy): domain Eukaryota; kingdom Metazoa; phylum Chordata; class Mammalia; order Rodentia; family Spalacidae; genus Rhizomys; species Rhizomys pruinosus. The sequence goes on along the minus strand of VZQC01008455.1, from coordinate 1,416,914 downwards.
CAAGTGAAAAAAAAATACAAGACAGTTTTAAGTAGTAATTCATGCTGAAAGAAAGCAGAACACAGCTTTGGCCAAATGACTGATGAGGGGGCGGGGAGGATGCTTATGCTGATGGCTGGGGAGCAGCCACTCTGTAGCAAGTGACAACTGAATTGTCTTGATTGGCAACAATGATCTATGCTGGGGTCACAACACATAAATGGATCTTGATGTAGGGATGAGTCTGGATGGAGGAAGGCCCATGCGGCTGAAGCCCAGCGAGGAGAGACCAACGGGGATGGACAGGGACCATGATGCCGCAGTAGACCCAATCAGAACATGGGTCTTCAGCTGAGTGTGAAGGGAGACTGCTGGGAGTCTGCGATCTGATTCATGTTTCTGGAAGTTTCCTCTAGCTGCTGTGACTGGTGAGTTGTAGAGCTGTGATTACATTAGTTAGAAGACCACTGGGGAGTCCAGGCCAGAAATGGTGGAGGTTAGACCGCTATACACTGAGCAGCACAGGCAGAGGTCAACAAGGCCTCAGACCAGTGTGGAGCCTGCGGTTCAATGCCCACCCCTCCCCATGGCTGTCCAGGGTCTTCCTGTTCCCTGATGAGGTTCACCTTTTTCTCTGCCCCTTTAGATGAACCCTCTGTCTTTTCTGTCTTACGCCGTAGAATTTCATAAGAGACTGTTAGCTGTTCATTCTTAGGAAAGTGTAATCTGTACAGGAAAGCCCTTCCTGCATAGAAACAGCTCCTGGTTTTACTTTTTTGTCCAGACTACTCTGTTATCAGAAACAAATTTCTTTTTTAATATGTTTTTTTATTGTTATTAAACTTTTTCATATACCATACATCATTTCTCAATCCAATTTAGACTCATTTCCCTTTCCATGCCCCCTACCCCACCCGAGTTCATGCATTCTGCCATACATGTCTTGCATCTTTTTCTGAGTCTTTCCAGAGATTTTTTTTCAAAGCAGAGGGTTATTGTTTTGAGGAGAACCTCACTGTTTCAGTTGGGGTTTTTTTGTCCCAGTTCTTTTGTTGTTGTTGTTCCCTCCAACTTGTATTGCTTCAATACATCTCACCCATACTAAAATTATGTAATCTGAAAACAAACTATGTTATTTCCAAATCATATTTCAGGATTCACACTTTTCCATTTTGATTTTACATTACTCTAAAATATGCATACCCTCCACCCATATGCCAAGTCTGAAAATAAGTGATCAGTTAAAACCAGAACCTGTTCAGGAGTTCACAGTATAAGAGCTCAGTTGCTTTCAGATCACGAGGAATATAGCATTAACATTAATGTTGCTCAGTTTGCCTTACAAGTAGGTACTTGGTGCTAGCATCCACAGATGAGGGATATCATTCATTGTTTGTTTTTCTGGGATTGTTTTTCACTTAACATAATATCTCTTCTAGTTCCATCCATTTACCTGCAAATTCCATGATGTCATCTTTCTTTACCGCTGCATAGAACTCCATTGTGTAGATGTACCACATTTTCTCTATCCACTTGTTGGTTGAGGGGTACTTGGGTTGGTTCCAGCTCTTTGCTATTGTGAAGAGAGCTGCAATAAACATGGCTGTGCATGTATCTCTGCAGTAGGATGAGTCTTGTGGGTATATACCCAGGAGTGGTATGACTGGGTCAGGTAGTAAGTTCATTTTGAGTCTTTTAAGGGTTCTCCACACTGCTTTCCATAGTGGTTGTATGAGTTTACATTACCACCACAGGGATGAGTGTTTCCCCTTTCCCCAGAACTCTCTAGCATTTGGTATCGTTCCTTCCTTCCTTCCTTCTTCAGTGTTTTTGTGTTTTGTTTTTTTTTTTTTCCGTTCCTTTCCTTCCTTCCTTCCTTCCTTCCTTCCTTTCTTTTTTTCTTTCTTCTTTCTTTCTCTCTCTTTCTTTAGTCTTTCCCTCTCTCTCCTCTCCTCCTCTCTATTCTTTCTTTCTTCTTTCTTAACCACCCTTTTTCTTTTCTTTCCTTTCTTTCCTTCTTTTTCTTGTCTTTCCTTTCTTTTCCTTTTTTTTTTTTTTTATTTTTTTTTTCTTTTTTTTTTTTTGAAGGTTTTTTTTTTTTCTCTTTCTTTCTTTTTGCTTTCTTTCTTTCTTCTCTCTCTCTCCCGCTCCTCTCTCCTCTCTCGATCTTTCTTTTCTCGTCTTCTTTTTCTTTTCATCTTTTCTCTTATTCTTCTTCCTTCTTTTTGTTCCTGCTCTTCTACTTTACTCTTGAATATAAGGTCTGGCGTGGAAAGAAATGGACTGTTCGTGGAAGTGGGACAGGAAAAGGAAATCGCGTAAAGGAGGTAAATGGAAATAAAAAAAAAGACAACATCAAAAAAAAAAAAAAAAAAGAAGGGGAAGAAGAGAATCTGGGGGACTAAGAGAAGGATGAGGGAGGGCGTGAGGCTAAGAAACAGACAGGGGGATATAGGGTAATATATGTAGGGAAAGACAGGAACTAAACGAAACGATGGAGTAATCTTATCACTGTCTCATAAATCTATCAAAAAGAAAGAATCAGAAAGAAAGAAAAAGAAAAGCTTATAGGAAGAAAGGGGAAAGAAAAAAGAAAAAAAAAAAAAAAAAAAAAAAAAAAAAAAAAAAAAAAAAAAAAAAAAAAAAGAAAAGAAAAAAGTAATAAATAAATAAAAAATCAAAGAAAAAAAAATTGGAATAAAATTGTTCTCCGGAGAACGAAAGAAACGACTGCAACGCACCCATTAGTCCATTCACACTGCGACCTGAGTCTCAAGTCCGTCCTCGCGAGGTCGTGCGTCGTTGTGCTAGTTCTTTCGCTTTCTCTCCTCGCTTCACTTCCTTGCATCCTATCTTAGTCTTCACTTTACTCGTATCTGTTCAAAGATAGCCCATATTACCCTCGATCCTGACATCAAACAATACTATTGTTATAAAACATGTTGTTCTCAATATTCAAACTGTACCCGAAATACATCTTATGTCTACTTAGCATCGTTCATCTTGTGTATGTCTTTTGAGCAGGGTCCATCCTTTAATTCCGAAGCAGGTGCCTGGCGCTCACTCCATTACGCACCGGCCCCGGCTGGCCTTTCCCATCCCTCATCAATCCGCCTGCTCTGCCTCCCAGTGCTAGGCATCCCAGGCGTGGTCTACACACGCCCTCATTTGGTTTCTTGATCCTGGCCAGTCCTTATTGGAGTGAGATGATATCTTAAAGTGGTTTTCATTTGCATTTCCTTAATTATTAGGGACAATGAACATTTTTAAAAGATGTTTCTTAGCCATCTCTATTTCCTCACTTGTGAAGTCTCTGTTCAGCTCTTTGCTCCATCTTTTGAATGAGTCATTTGTTTTCTTCTTTGTTTTTTGAGTACTTTATATATTCTGAAAGTTAATGCTCTGTCATATGTATCAGCAGTGAAGGTTTCCTCTCACTCTGTGGGTTTTCTCTTTACTTCCCTTATTTTTTTTTTTTTTTTGCTTTTGAGTTTAATGAGGTCCCACTTGTCAATTGTTGACCTTATTTCCTGTGCAGCTGCTGTGTGATTTAGAAAGTCTTTTCCTATGCCTATGTCTTGTAGGTTGCTGCCAACGTTTTCTTCTATCACTTCACAGTTTTGGGTTTCACATTGAGGTCTTTGATCCATTTGGAGTTGATTTTTGCAGAGCACTAGAGGTAGGGGTTTATTTTATTCTTCTACAAGTGGTGATCCAGTTTTGCCAACACCATTTGCTGAAGATGCTGTCTTTCCTCCATTGAGTCTTCTTAGCCCCTTTGTCAAATATGAGGTGGCTGAAACTGTATGTGGTCAAGTTTGGATCTTCAGTTTTGTTCCTTTGGTCTACTGGTCTATTTTTGTGCTGGACCAGGCTGTTTTTATGACTGTAGCCCTATAGTATAGTTTGAAGTCTGGTATAGAGGTGTCCCCCTGTATTGCTCTTTTTGCTCAGGGTTGTTTTGGCTATTCAGGGTCTTTTGTTTTTCCATATGAAATTAAGGATTTTTTTCCAAGTCTGTGAAGAAACTCTTTGGGATTTTAATTGGGGTTGCATTGAATCTGTATATTAATTTGGGTAGAATGGACCTTTTTACTATATGAATCAGAAACAAATTTCTACTGTATAAGTATGGGCTTGAGACTAAACCCAGAGGCTGTTGGTTGGATTGATTCAAGTTAGTCAGCTGACCCTCCCTGTCACTGGACCCTGTTTATACTCTGTTAGCTAGAAGAATGTTGCTCATGGAAGAGGAGTTACAGGGGAGAGGCCTACCCTTTTCTAAATACAAGGTGACTGTCTATCAGATGATCTCAGTAGGACATGAAAGTTCCATTGTTATATTCTAAACTATGCCATTAAAATTATGTGAAAAGTATTGCAAGACCCTTTTCTCATCCATTCATATATCCATCCATATATCCATCCATCCATCCATCCATCCATCCCATCTATCCATCCCCTCATCCATCCATTCATCCATGTAACCATTCAGCCATATATCCATCCATTCATCCATGTATCCATTCATCCATATATCCATCCATACATCCATTTATTCATTCATTCATCCATCCATTTATCCATTCATCCATATATACATCCATCCATTTATCCATCCATCCATTCATCCATATATCCATCCATGTATCCATCTGTCCATCCCTCTATCCATCCATTCCATCTATCCATTCATTAATTCATCCATCCATCTATCCATTCATCCATCCATCCATTCATCCATCCATCCATCTATCCATTCATCCATCCATACATTCATCCATCCATTCATGCATCTATCCATCCATCAATCTATCCATCCATTCATCCATATATTCATCCATGTATCAATCCACCCACCCATCCATCCATCCATCTATCCATTCATCCATCTATACATCCATCCATCCATCCATCCATCTACCCATCCATCCATCCATCCATTCATCCATCCATCCATCCATCCATCCATCCATCCATCTACCCATCCATCCATAAGAAACATAAGGAGCTCCTGGCCTTTAGCCCATGCTATGCATCCTTAGACACATTATTTAACCTCCCTTAGTCTAATTTACCTCAGCTGAGAAAGAGGGATACCTTTAGAACAAATTCTCAGGGTTCTGAAGATGAGAGAGAAGAATGGGTATGTCTCTAAAGTGTCTGGCACATGGTCAAGTTGCAGATCTCAGAGGGAAAGAGGAAGAGTGGCACCTATACCTTGATTATAGTCTTTTGTGGCACCACCCCTTCTGCCTGACTTGTTGCTAGGTGCTCTTTGTTTTGCTGAGTGAACTTTAAGGAACTGAAATAGAAAAATCTAAAAACTTGAAACCCTCAAGTCCAGGCTCTCCTCTCAGAACTTCAAATAGCTGACAAATTGCTGCCTAGATTTCTAATACCTTCTGATTCACTTCTCTTCACTGGACGGGAACTTTTAAAGATGTCATTTCAGAGTTTATTAAAACACTCTCATCCCCCTGACTTGCCAGGGTAGAGCCATGGTGCTCTTAAAGATTTGTGGAGGTTCTTCCATGTTCACGTCCTCAGACCACACTGTGCAGACTGGCTCTCCACTCCATGATACCGCATTATTTGCATTTTTCTCTGGTGGGAGTTAGCATCTGATTTGTGATACTCCCCGGTGATCATGCTGGAGTTATAAGGCCATACTTCCTCTCCAGTGAGAACATGAGCCTTACACTCCTTTAATAATGGCACCAGGGCCTGGATTAATTTCTCTGACATGGTCACAGTGGACATGCTCCCAGCGGAGGAATGTGGGCACTGTCACTGGGGAAACTGCTGTCAAATTCTTCCCAGTCCTCAACAGAGTTGGAAACAAAACAACCTAGAACACAAAGGTCATAACTGTTTAGAAATGGGTGCAAGTTCCAGAAGGAGAAGAGGGGTGCTGAGCACAAGGCAGCAGCAAGATGCTTCTCACACAGCAGCTGAGTCCAGGCTGGGCAGTATGATGATGGGTCGGGGGTGGGGAAGTCGTGTTCACACCCACAACCCTAGTATTCAGGAGGCTGAGGCAGAAGATTACTGTGAGCCTGAGGCCAGCCTGGGTACCTAGTGACTGGGCTGTGGAGAAAGACCTGAGATGGGGGAGGAGGAGCCAGTTGAGGGCAGAGGCATGGCTGTGGGCTTCTCTCCAGAACCTCAGGGTCTGATGCACACATTTATAGCAGTGTGCTTTTTACTGCTAGTGGTTTGAGCCAGTCTTTCCTCTGTGAACAGCATCCTTCACTTCTGTGCTATTGGCTATGCTATTGGCTTCAAAGCAGGCAGGTGCTAGGGAGCAGAGCTGCCTTGTATGAGGCTGGAATGAGGAGGGAAGTAACCCTCAAGCAGCACCTAGTGTCTGTTCATTTCTGTCTGCCCACTACCTGGCACTAAGCTGGCAGGACATCTGTGCAGATAGCTTGGATAAAATGTTCTGTCCTTGCCTGACACCAGCATGCCTGGTGCGGCTTAAGCACTTGTATACAATTTGGAATGATTTTCCTCTGCCCCGAAGGACTTTTTTCTTTCTTTCTTTTTTTCATTTACTCATTAATTCTGCTTGAACCAATAAAGCAGCATCACATATGATTCATTTTAGAATCTAAAAATCAAATTTGGAGTCAATGTTAAACGGATCAGAGGTACTCTTTCCTTTGGTGAGAGATGAGCTTTTCATTACTGATTCTGTCAGTCTGATTCGCCTGTCACAGGCACGCTTTGTTCCTTGGACTCAGCAAGACTATGGATGGATACTCAGTGAGACTGTCCTGTTGCATTGTGGGGCACAGATGCTTCAGAGGTCCCCCTCCTTAGCCCTGTGGCTATGATATAGACTGCACTAGCCAACATGGCTACCCGCCCCAGAGCTTTGCCCTCCCTCAGCCTTCCCAGGGCCCTGGGTGAAAGGGTAAAGTGAAATTATATTGCATGGTGAAATGAATCTGCATCTGCCAATGCCCAGCAAGGGCTTTGAAGCATGGAGATTATCAACAGACTCTGCACAGAGCCCTAGAAAATCCAGATCCTCAAGGGCTGTGAGGAGTTAGATCTGCTCTGGAAAACAAAAATCCTCAGCCCGAGAGCTCCTACAGCCAGAAGTTTGCTCCTTTGAGCTAATCAATCAGCTTTTTTAAACCCAGGCTTTAATTGACTATGCCCTGGGAGATGGTTCTCGATACATTCCGCCATCTGGCAGGGCTAATTGTTCTTTGTATCCTGTGGTTGGATTCGTGCTGTGAGCCCAGGAAAAGGCCTAGGAGGAGCCAGTGCCTACAAGTGTCAGTGCACAGGACTCTGATGACAGTGGTGCTTTCTGACACCCGGCTCTTGCAGATGATTCATAGAATGTGTCTTACAGCTGAGCTGTGGTAAGCTCAAGGATGACAGAGAGGCATTCCTGGGGTGACAGAAACCTGATGTGTTCCTGTGTGACCAGGGCAAGTGATGAAGAGCCATCTTGCATTGCTGCCTTGGCTTCTGGCCTCCCTGGTGGTAATGGCCCCACGCAGATAAAGGAGACAGGTGAAATGGACCAGGCATGGACACTTCTCTATGGATACTTTCAAGGCTCAGATGTAGCCTTCCACAGTGGCCTCCCACACCTGCCAGAGTCCAGTTCTGGGGGATGAGCTTGAAAGGCTAGCAAGTGTGCCCATGCCAGTATAATGGTGCTGCCAGGGCTTGTTATACATTTGTGGGTATGCCAGTCGGACCCCTTCCCCAGCAGTCAAGGTTGAACTGCCTCTGTTTCCTTAGGGCCAACCAGACCTAATACAACATGGTACCGAGGAGCCACATGGAACTCTAGTCACCCCCTTGGCCATTTGGAAGCGCTTATATTTTTATCTGAGAGTTCATCAGTTATGTGGGGATGCTCTACTTTGGGGCCACCATCTGTTTATTTACTCATGGGTTCAGTCTATTCAGGTGTTTACTTTACAGGTTTAAAATATATGGAGCTATATGCATACACATTACATAGATAATTTTTGAATTCCTAATAATCTTATGAAGTTAGCCATTGCCTCGGTCATGATAAAACACCCTGACCAACAGCATCTTAGAGGAGGAAAAGGTTTATTTGGCTTAGACTTCCAGGTCACAGTCCATCACGAGCGAAGTCAGGCAGGAGCTTGACGCAGAAACCAGGGAGGAATGCTTCTCGTGCTTAGCTGGGTTTCTTACACAGCCCAGGATAGCCTGCCTAGGGATGGGGCTGCCTGCACTGGGCTCAGCCATTCCACACCCACTATCAGTAAAGACACTGCACAGGCATGCCCGCAGGCCAAGCTGATTGAAGCAACCCTTTCTCAGGTGACTGGCTGTGTCAAGTTGAGAGAACCAACTAGAACACACAGCTACCTTCCCACCTCTCTACACTACTGCATTGTAGCAGCCCTGCCAGGAGGTGGTATGGAGCAGTGGGCACATCTCCATAGCCTGGTGGTAGCTCTGATCACCATCGGTTCTGTGCCCATGGGCAATTACTTTCAGTTTCTTCTCTGTGACTAGGATGACAGTAATATCTCCCTGGTTGGGCTGTTGAGAATAGAACCTGACACTCATACTTATATGAGTGTTTGCTGTTCTTAATATCATTATCATCCACACAAACGAGAAGCTAGAGCACAGAGAAACTAGGAATATTCCGGAAGGTCACCAATGTCCACCTGGCAGAGCTAGCATTAAACCATGTGCAACTCCTGAGCTGTTTAACTGGCTGGAATGAACCACATAATTCTTCGTATTTCACATGTTCATATGAGCTGGCATGGACAGTGGTGGACACTTGTGAAAGACCATTGTCCCACAGCTCAGGGAGCTTCGACTGAGATGAACATCCTTCCTAATCATCTCCTAGAGCTATACCCTTGAGACCACATCCAAGTCACAGGATGGACTTTCAGGGATGTACACCTCTTACCTGACTCTTACCTGCGTGTTCACAACGGACTATTTCTACCATGTGTGATCCCCTGCCATGATTAGTTTCATAATAATTTTCACTAGTTCAAACTGCTGTCAGCATTGACTGAGACAAATCCCATGAAGCTTTCGTCCCGGGGGCCTGGCACACAGCTAGCCCTCAACACATGCTAGCTGCTGCTACTATCAAAGCCACCAATTCACGTTTCCAAGTTTGTCCTCTGTTCCTTTGTCTAGAACTACTCTCACATTACAGTGGGTTCAAATGTTTCCCTTTAATTTCTATGGCAGCCCAAACCCTCACTCTATATCCCTAAGGAGACGCACCGCTGTGATCAGGGCCAGGGCGTGTTTGGACCGTGGGCCCTGTAGGGGAGCTTTCCTGTGAAGAACGATGGGGTGAACTGGCTTGATTCTTGGGTGGGCTGACCCTAGACCTTATTATCTCTGGTAAGCATGTCATTTAGGAGCCTACGTGCCGAGTGACCTCACATTTACAAGTGACTGTCTCACCCTTAGAAGGTCCTCAGGTGCTTCTAGGAGAAATGACATTTGGATATGGACCAGACTAGTTCCGCCATAACCTGTCATGCCAGGGCCAAGGGGTCACACAATAATTTCAGACCAATACAAAAATCTATAGCAATACAGAATGCTCATGCTGGGTCAAGTGGGGTTCTCTAAACTATGGCAGGAGATGCCCATGTACCTATCTTCAGATCTATGAATATAGTTAACCACATGATAAGGGGCATTTTAGTTGGCTAATCAGCTGATCTCGGGTTGGGGAGACTATCCTGGGCCTTCTTGGTGGACCCAGTAGGAAGACAAGAGAAAGAGGTAGGCAGGAGTCTGGTAGCCTGAGTGTGAGAAGGATGTAGTTTACTCAGTGGTGGAGATGGAAGAAGAGGACCATGAATCAAGGAGTGTGGGAAGCTTACTGAAGACTGGAAAAGAGATTTTCCCCCTAGAGCCTGCAGGAGGAACATAGCACTCTAGCCAGCTTGATCTTCACCCAGTGAAACACACTTAGATTTTCAACCTCCAGAACCAGAAGAGAATGCATGTGAGCCATCTCACATCATTAAGCTTGTACTGATTAGTTATGGCAGCAATAGGAAATGAATACATCTTATCAAGTGGGAATAAGGACAGTTATTATTGGGGCTGGAGAGATGGCTCAGTGCTTAAGAGCACTGGCTGTTGTGCAGTGACCTCAGTTCAGATCCCAGCACCTGCATGGTGGCTAATAAACATCTGCAGCTCCAGTTCCAAGGGATCCAATACCCTCTTCTGACCTCTGTGAGCACTGTGCGATGTGGGTGTACTTACATACATGCAGACATAACACTCATACACATAAAGTAAAAATAATAAATAAAAATTTATAAAGAATAGCTATTTATTAGTAGGATCGAAAGGTTACTCCTGGACAAACTGTCAGCCCATGAAAGGAAACAGCCAGAATTGACCAGAGTCCAAGTCAAGTCCAGCTCCAGAGAGAGTGGACTGTTTTACTTCTCATCCACCTGTGCCCCTTTTCTAAGACTAGGAACAATCTGCGGAAGAGGGGGCATGGCAGAATGTAAAGGCTGCGATTGGGGTGAATGGTGAAACTACAGCGATGTAATCTGGACACTCATTTGATCAACTTGATTGAACAAACAACCTGTCACCCCCCACTGGATGGTGGGGCTGTGGGGGTTTGGGCACAACAGCCTGCAGATTGGTTTTGCACAAAGGATGCTTGTACTCATGGATTATCACTTATAGCTAAAAAATGAAAAAAAAACTGAGAGAAAGATGCAGGACAGTTATGGCAGAATGCATGATCTGGGATGGGGGGGGGAAGGGAAATATGCCTGATCTGAATTGGAAAATGATGTATGAAATGCACAAAGCATCAATAAAAATTAAATTAAAAAAAAGAATAGCTATTTACCAAACTACCATGCTGTCCTATTCTCCAGCCTGGACAGCCCATGGACATGGCCACTCCTATCTTCTTCTTCTCTGTCCCCTGTGCTTGGGGACAGAATGCCTTGTGGGGAGGCAGTGAGATCAGCCTTGCTGCAGGACATAGTACTCAGGAAAGCCAGGAAAGAGCTTTCCCTGTTTCTTGCATAAATAAGAGATGTGAACCCAGAGTATGGAGGAAAGAGATAGGCTGAGCTTGAGGCAGCTGGCTAGATGGGGCCTCTGGTTACACCTGGAGCTCTCTTAAGCCCCTGCCTCGGGTGTGGCAGAGACCTGGGGTGCTCTGCCTTCACCAGCAATCCGTGTGTGGAGACCTTCAAGCTTAGCTACTGAGGAGAAACGGTGCAGAGGTTCAAGTGAGGGCTGGAAATAATTTTTATTTGTAGCCCAAACAGTGGAAAGGATGCATGGATGAGTGAGTATTTTCAATGGATCTCAATACTTACTCGTTGGCTGTAATTTATTTGTGCTATCATTTCCTGAAGCTACATAATATTGATGCAATATGAAACTACTTTTATAATAATAATACTGTGAAGGCAACCTTTCGTAGGAGAAAAGACGTGGCCTGCTTTTTAAAAAGGGAGTGGGTGGAGAATACTTGGAGAATTGATTATTTACTGGGAACAGGAATACAAGCAGGAGTGGTTCATCAACTCGAAAGAGAAGGGAAAGAAGTATGGGGGGGGGTGCAAGCTGGGGGACAGACAGGTGTGAGGAAAGATGGCTGTTTACAAGCAGTAACTGTCTAGTACAGTGGCCAGTGGTTACATGTGGCCAGTGAAGGCCCTAAATGTGGTGAGTCCTACTCAGCTGATTGAAAGACTTCAAATGAAAACAATAATGTAAAAGAACCCATTAATTTGTTTATGTTGGTGCACTCATCCATCCGTGTTGATAGCTTACCCATCCTCTGATTCAACTGATTCCAGATCAAAAATACCCAGAAAGGGCAGGAGAGGTAACTCAGTAATAAAATGCTTGTCTAGTGTCCACAAGGCCCTGGGTTCAACCCCTAGCAGCCCCCAACAAACCAACTGTGTCTGTACTGAACATATTTTTTTCTTTCCTACTATTATTCCTTAAACAGTATAGTGTTGCAATTATACAAATAACATGCACAATGTATTAGGTACTATAAGTAGTCTAGAAATTATTTACAGTAAACAGGAAGAAGTACATCAGTTAATAAACTAGATTTTGCCATTTATATGAAGGACATGAGTTTTTGCAGAGTTTCATGTTCTATGTGAGGGGTCTTCGGTGGGTACTGAGGGACAACTGTACATTAAAGTGAGAATATTTTAGATGTGTGTTCATATATGATATATTATTAAAATTAATTTCGCCTTTTTCTTTGTGCTATTCTGAATATGACTACAGTGAAATTTTAAATTATATATGTGACTTGTTTTCTTTTTCTGTCAGACAGATTTGGTCTGTGGTGAAGAAATGGGACTTGTGATGTAAAAGATAGGGAGTTGGTTTGACCCCATGGTGAGGAGATCTTATAACAATCGACTCTGCCCAAAGAAGATAGGTAGTCTTCATGGCTAGAAGGAGGGAATCAGAAATAGAGACCAAGACCCTCTTCTCAAGGCCTTTGTGGTGGTGGATGCTCTGAGAATTGGACTGGGCCATGCCACCACTCAGCGTCCTTAAAGGACTATGAAAGCATGCATAGATTTGCATATGCGATATTTCACCCTCAAGATTACTGACACATATTTCCATGGTGTTCTTCACTTGCCCATAGGAAATGCCCTGGTCTCAGTCCTGGAGTCTGGACTGGGGATGTGTCTCTGTTCCAGGAAGCGCAAAGCTCCTGCATGCTCCCAGAGGCCTTGTGTGGCCACTTTGGGGTCAAGGCTAAGTGAGTCACTGTGCACTGCAGGGGGATGCCTTGCCCCAAACAGCTGCGCAATCCCAGATGAATCCCTGTGCTGGAACGTGGAGCTACCCTTTGTCCTGTGGTCTAGGGGACCTTCAGGGCCCTTCTCCTGCAACACACACCAGAGTGGCTGGAGTGAGGGCCCTAGGGGCCAGGGGATCTACTGTCTCTACACAGCCCAAGAAGCCTCTGGCATTCGCTGGGCCAATGGCCCACGTAAGTTCTTCCTACCAGAAGAAGACATTTGCAACCTCACAGAAAGGAAGTGATTTTAGGCTGTGGAGCAGAATGCATCTGCATGGTATTCTAATTGCAAATGGATACTCATGCATATGCCTCACACCCACCTCCCCTCATGCCCATTCTGGGATGTGATGTTCTACCAGAAGGCCGCTGTGTTGGCTTTCTGCCAATCCAAACTGGCTTTGCCCTGAGCCAGCAGGATGCCAGGATTTCCTATGGCCTGTATCCCTGAGGCAGATGCAGGACTCTACTGTCCTTAGCTACTGCATGTGAGGGAACTTTCATCCGAGAGATTACAGAAGTGAAAACTGGGACAGAGAACACCAACTCAGGGGCAAAGGTTTTAACTAGAAAAGAAAAGGACTCATAAAGGGGGGGAGTGTCCCCAAGTGCAGGAGATCCAAAGAGAAAAGGACAGGCTTTGGTTGGGTGTAGAGTGAGAGGTTATCCACTCCCGCAGCAACCTGGCTCTTACATCTCTTTCATGTGTGTCAGCCACTGTTAGCACACCAGGGCCTTGGCTTGAAGGGGATATCCAAGGACTGTTCCTTCCTGCTCAGGCTTGCATTGGGTGTGCAGACTGGTCTCCAGAGTGAGGTTCAGCACCCTGAAACCAAACCAGCACTGGAATACTGACAGATTCCAGGATCTTTTTGGCTGTTGGGACTCTCGCCATGGAGGGTGTGGAGATTTATTGAGTGTTAAATGTCAGTATCGATGTAATAAAGATGGTACACTGTAAGCAATAAGCACTTTCCAGGTGAGGAACCATTTTCAATAAGTTGTCAACCTGTCTAGTACTATGAATTATTAAAAAAATGAAAAAGAAGAAGATGAAGAAAACTGGTTTGGAGTTATTTAACTTTTAGATCTTATCCTTGCCTCTGTCCCTTCTTGACAGGAACACAGATGCCACCCAAGAGCATTGGTGGTTTATGTCCTTTAGTTCATAAAATCCAAATAAGAGCAATCCTTGTGGGTTTTTTTTTTCTGCAATGAGATTGTCTTATTGGAAAATGGTTTTCTGACCTTCAGAGGGACATAGAACAGGCAGAGGGGTTTCTGGAAATGAACATTGGGTTTGCGCCTGCGCACGCGTGTGCTCGTGCGTGTGTGTGTGTGTATGTGTGTATGTGTGTGTGTATGTGTGTGTGTATGTGTGTGTATGTGTGTATGTGTATGTGTGTGTTTGTGTGTGTCTGGAGATTGAACCCAGGGTCATGTACATGCTAGAGAAGTACTCTACCACAGAGGTATTTCTCCAGCCCTGGAAATGAATAGCAGAGAGAAAGACTACAAGAAGAGCCAGAGATGAAATGTGCCTGTGAGGGAGCAGGCATCTGGCAGGGGTTGACTCAGTGCCAGCAGGGCCCATTGACTGTCAAAGTCTATGCAGAATCTTGGATAATGCTGTAGATCCTGGGGGCAGTAGAGAGCGCTCCGTGAACATTCTAATCACCCCAGGGACTCAAGGCCACTCCTGGCTTCCAGTTTCTTTTCTGCCGATGGACCATGTCACACGGACTTGCTGCACTGGTAGCCCAGTTACCCACATTCACGTTCAGACACACAGTAGGCCTGTGTGAAGACATTTAATTGCCTCTAGGAGCCTCCCAAGTTCTGCCGACGTTCTGCTGGCTGCTTTACCTCATCGAAATGCCATCGACCTGCAGGTCACGCCCAGCTGATGTCATCTTGCTGGCCTCCCTTCCTTGCCCCCCCCCTGCTCTTTCTCAGGACCAAGACCCCTGAGCCTGGGAAGGTTGATTTCTGCCCCCATCCGTTCGTTGTCTGGGCTGCAGCTGGTCTCGATCCTAGGGGTAGACAGAATGTGCTCCTCCGCCACCCAGCCCTCACCAAACTGTGATTGCAAAGACTTCTTTCCCTCTACTGCTGGCTATTGATGTAATAAAAAACGGGCCTCCTGTCCTCCTGGAATGGTGAAATAATGGTCACATTGTTACTGGTGAGTAACTGAAGAATACTGAATGGTTTGCCCAAGATCTGGTAGAGCCTTGACCCCATACTCGGAGCCAGGATTCCATCTGGGCACAGCAGCTGCTGAAGGTCACGGTCAGGCTGTGTGACACTGAACATGTCCAGCTGCAGCACCCAAAGCCTCTGCTCGAGTCTGGCTGAGTCAGTACCCTGGTGGGCTCTGTCCTCAAGAGAGAACTCCCTGCATGAGTGCTGTCTCTACCCCCTCCTTTTGGGGTTGGTCTTGACTTATTTCCCTCCCTTCTACCACAGCCATGAGATCCCCCACCACCACCACTTGAGCCCTGTCCTCCTAATGTCTCTTGTTCTTATAAGGCACGTGACTTTCTACAAGCTCCACCCTGAGTCCGTGCAATTATTGGAAGGCAGCTGAGGGCCCCTTGGGTGTTTTCATAACATTTCACCTGGCTATTTTTGAAATAAAGTAAATTGCTCAGAACCAACCTTGGGTTTCCAGGTCAGCACAAAGCCTGTTGCAGTTTGCAGAACTCTGTTGGAGACAGGCTGGCTCAGAGGGGCATCCCAACCAACTCCAGCATTCAGTAGTCCTGTACCTTTGGACACTTTATAGATTTTGAGAACTGCTCTGAGAGCTGGGTGTGGTGGTGCTTGCCTTTAATGGCAGCATTCAGGAGACAGAGGCAGGCAGATCTCTGAGGGATTGAGAACAGCCTGATTTATATAGTTTCTAGGCCAGCTGGACCAACAGGGAGACCCTATTTCAAAACTCAAACAAACAAAACCTGCTTTGAGCTTCTATTCTCCTTATTTGTAAAATGCAGGTCACAGAGTAGTCATATCACTAAGCTCTGGGCAGCAATAGACACAGTGTGGCATCTTCTGTGCATAATAGGTGCCGTTTCCTTGGCAGGAGGGGGTTAGGCATGGGACCCTGATGCCCAGTCATGGCCCCTTTGCTCCAACCTTCATCCCAGATCTACCCCACACAGTTCACGACTTCTCTACTAGAACCTCATTATTCAGCCTTCCAAGATCACACAGGGAGGGACCTAAATACCAGTTTGTCTGCTGATATTGGGCTCAGTGTTTATTAAAGAAATATTGCAGCCTGTATCACCTGCGTTACTGTGGTTCACTGAGGGCGGCTTTCATGCCTTCTGCCTTTCAGGGGTCTTGCCTCCGTGGAGGGAGTGAAGTGTGCCTTTCAAAATGGCCTTAGGGGTTGGCAAACTGGCTTGTCCCCAGCGTCCTGCAGGCCCTATCTCCCAGAGCTCCATCTGACAGAGCAGAGCAGGCCAGGGCTGGGGTGGGAGTGCTTTTCAGATCCTTCGACAGCTGGCACCTCTCGAAGGAGAGCCTATTTTACCACCAGAGGATCATCCAGCAAGCCGCAGTTCACTTTCTTCAACAAGGTATTTTATGTCACACTAGCAGATGGCTGCATACAAATGACCACTCAGTTCCCCTTGCTGGATGAATTCTATTCTGAGGTTAAAGACAGACTGCTAATGGGCCACAAGAGGCCACTAAACAGCCAAGAGGGGCTGGATCCTCTCTGGAAGAAGCCCTGGAATTGGATGTTGGAGGTTGAACACTACAACAAGGATGGAGTTGGGAAAAGGAAGGCCCAGCCTAATGGATAGGAGCAGGGGGGGGGGGTACAGGCCTAGAAGATGGAGCTCCCTTCTGGGCCACAGCAGTGGGTATTGGTGTGCATGCAGAAAGAAGCAGCCAGGGTTTCACAATGGCAAATCCACAAGCTTCTCATAGATGATGGAGAAGACCGAGGACTTGGAGTGGGTGTGTGTGGAGGCTGTATATGTCCTGTTCACTGAGCACACATACCCACTGGACACCTGTTAACATGCAGGGTAGAGATGAGTGTGGTGGTACATGCCAGTAATCCCAGAACTCCGGAGGTAGAGGCAGGAGGGCCAAGTGTTCAAATCCAACCTCAGCTGCATAGCTAATTCAGGGCTAGCCTTGGCCCCATGAGACTCTGTCCCAAATAACAAACAACACAATTAAAACAAAAGAAAATGAGAAAGTTGCTGATCAGGAAAGTCTGGGTGGGTCCAGGAATCTTGTTTCTGATATTCTCCTTGCTGCTGGGCTTTTGACCTCAGGTAGCTAGAACAGGTAGGAACAAGCAATACTTCAAGCCCTGAGTGTCTGCTCTTAGAGGCTCTTATTCTTGTCTCCCAGTGGAAGTCTCATAGCTTTAGCAAATCCCTGATGTTGCTGAGTGCTGATGCTTTGCTCTATATTCAGGCCCATCATTTTAGTCTCTGGGGTTACAGTCCAGTGTGACTGTCCCCCTCAGCTTCACTGAGGTCAGATACCACCTGTCTACATCTAGCCCCTAGGTATATGTCCTTATTACAGAACAGCCCAAATTGGACCCTCTAAGTAGAGGCCTCTCCTTCTTACCTTTGGCTTCAGGAGTCTGTGGACCAAGACTGAACACTCTGATAACTGGGCCCTGTGAATGCGGAAAGCATAGTCCCAGGGCAGAGCCGACTGGCTGGGCAAGTTATGCCCATCATATGGGCCCTGCACGGCTGGAGGAGAGTAGCGGTGCACACTTGGCCACTGCCTGGTGCGTTTCTCACACTGCATTTTCCATATCTAAGGCCCTAGTGAGAAGTCAGCTTCTTCTGCTCCTCCCTAGGGAATGGAGTACTGAGCATTTGTCATGGGCCTGGGTGCCACAGCCCTGTAGGCACGACAGATAAAAACACGAGCTTGCTGTAATTCAGCATGGCTAGGGACTGTGGATGTGAATAGGGACGGCCAATCCTGTGGGAATAAATAGCTTATAAAGATGCGTTTAAGCTATGTCGAGACAGATCCCTTTACTCAATAATCCTGATGTTGCCTGACATGGATCCGGACTCAGGGAGGCAGCTGTGATGAGACAGGCCACGAAGCTGCAGAGATTCCCCTCACAGTTGCCTTTGTCCCAGTTATGCCCCTTCAGTGCTCCCTCGCTCTGCTTGCAGCTACTGGCAGGGTTTCTTTGTTGGGATGATAGCTCTTGCCACTGGTACCCACTCTGCTGGGGCAGGCCTCAGTTTTGAGATGAGATCTTAACACCCCGTTCCTCATAGCAGCCAGTGACTGTTGATGGGCAAGAGCTGTTCATACACATTGGTGTATGAGCATCCTAGTTCCCGCACTCCTCAGGGGAGGCAGCCCGGAGGCAGGCGCCCATTACTGGGACTAGCTATGCTAATCAGTCTTCTACTGTCTGTTTTCCCTTCCTGGTCTTACCTTTCCCCTTACCTGACTCTCTTCACCCATCCCTGGCACTCAAGTGCTAGCCCCAGAGTCAGCTTCCGAAGGAACCTAAATGCAGACCATAGAGAAGGAGGGTCCATGTTTTGGAAAGGGCCCAAGCAGGGAGGTGCAGGAGCAGGTGGCGTGGAGGCATCGATGCTCCGCTATAGCCAGATGGCCTCCTTCCAGGGCAACTCAGGAAGAACCTCCTAGTGGGGTGAAAGGAACTAATCTCTTGTTCCTGAACTGACTCACCCAGCTCCTTTGGGATATGTATAGTGCTCTAGACCCTTTGAGAGACTTCTCCCATGATGCGACAGGAATGAATATACCCCTGGAACAAATCTGAGCAAATTCCATCAGATGGAAGGTCAAAGCTGAGAGGCTTGGGGACAATGACAGATGACAGTGTTTCTCAGAGCGGTCTTTAGAACATCAGTTTGGGATGTGCCCTATCGAGCAGGGCTCCTGGTCACAGGAGTCTGCCATAGCTGTGATTACATTTCACTCCTGGAGGCTCCCAGCGCACATCACAGGCCTGAGAAGTCCTGAGTCAGGACTTCTTTTCGCTAACCCAGGATTAACCAGCACAGGATTAACCAGCATTTCCCAGGGTCATTTGGCCACGAAACCTTCTATCTCACAGCGCTTAATAGCTGCACAGATCTCAGTTCTGCATGCTGATGTAGGGATGACAGGATGTAGCTAGGAATCAGGGAAGATTCTGGAGGGCTGAAACCTATGTCTCACTGTGACTTTTCTGCTCTTTATGAGATCTGTGGGAACAGAACCATGGTATTAGAGACTCAAAAGACCAGTGTTGGGACAAGGTGGTGGGCAGACCTGCCGCAGAGCCTCTTTTTGCTAGAGACCAGAATCATCAGGATGTCAGATAAATGAGGACAACGCGCGTCACAGACAGTTGTGGGAATTAAAGGAAGCCAACATAGGAGCTAATTCACACCATCAGAGCAGTGGGCTGAACAAAAAGGAGCATCTCTCATTGTGACTAGAGCTGAGAGAGAGAGAGAGAGAGAGAGAGAGAGAGAGAGAGAAGGGGAAAGAGGGGAGGAGGGGAGGAGAGGAGAGGAGAAGAGAGGAGGAGGAGGAGGAGAAGAGAGGAGAAGGAGGAGAAGAGAGGAGGAGAAGAGAGGAGGAGGAGAAGAGAAGAGGAGGAAGAGAAGAGAAGGGAAGAGAAGAGGAGAAGGAGGAGAAGAGAAGAGAAGAGGAGGAGGAGAAGAAAAGAGGAGGAGAAGAGAAGAGGAGGAGAAGAGAAGAGGAGGACGAGAATAGGAGGAGGAGAAGAGAAGAGGAAGAGAAGAGAAGAGAAGAGGAGGAGAAGAGAAGAGGAGAAGGAGAAGAGAAGAGGAGAAGAGAAGAGAAGAGAAGAGAAGAATGACTCATGGCCATACTACCCCTGACTAGATGTCATCCCTGGTTGTCTGGTGCTTAGGGTTCAGCTCTCTCTCAGTCTTGAGATAATTGAGTAAAGAAAAAAGTTGAAGGCTGGGGTGGGGAGGGACAAGGAATAGGGTCCCCGCCTGGCTCTGTCCACTTTAGATCCACATCACTGCCTCCCATCCCTCTTCTGCAGTCTCCTGCTGAGACTTTGAAGGTAGCAGCTCTCTCCTCTCTTCCTTCCTTTCCTTTCATCTGCCTCACTCCCGGATCCACCACACAGAGGTAGGCAGGCAGCTTACCTGAGCCACAGCAGTCTATGACCATACCACCCTGGCAGTGCCCAGTGTCATCTGATCTTAGAAACTAAGCAGGGTCAAGCCTGATTAGTACTTGCATGGGAGACCTAGTCACAGTGCAGTTCACGCTGAGAATGCTTGGCAGAAACCTGAGTTCATGGTTCTGGGTCCCATAGAGGGTGAATGTGCAGGAAATAAAACCCAAAACATGGGTCATTGGCCATAAGCCTTCAAAATATCATGGTTAGTGAGACTGGGTCCCTATGTCCTGACTTCCCATGGGGCAGAGGCCAGCTTGGTGAACCATGCCTTAGTGAGATTACTGTCATTCCTCGGCAAATCAACAGATTATATCAACAGTTATTTCTTAAATTATTTTGAATTTTATCAGTGTGATCCATAACATAGTTAAAACCTTCAGTACTAGCTATAATGGAATAAAGTGATTTTATCTTTCATCACCATCGTCTTCTTTGTCATGACCCCCATCATGTTATATTTTTACCATATTTCTTTCTGGGGGGTCTTTTCGAAACAGGGTCTCCCTGTAGCCCCAGCTGTCCTGGAACTCACTCTGTAGACCAGGCTGGCCTTGTACTCACAAAGATCCTCCTGCCTTTGACTCCCAAGTGCTAGGATTAAAGGTCTGTGCCACCAGGCCCAGCATTACCATATTTCTATATATACTTTCACATCCCTGCTTCCAGGTATACCATGACATAGTTTCCTGTTGAGGTAGATGAAGGCTGAACTTTCTTGTACTGTACCTCCCCTGAACATATCCTTCCTCTAGGTTAAAGTAATGTGAAGTATTTGCAGGACACACTGTGAAGACATTATTCACTGAAATCGAGATATTAAACTCCCATGATATCAAACCAGTTCTTCTTGGATGTAGCAGCATCCAGCTGGGAAAAAACAGGAATCACTCCTTGAAGCAGAAGGGAATGAATTTAAGGAATTGGAAGATTAATGGGAGAGCTAGGAACCCAAACAAAGGAAGCTAAGAAATAAGAACTAGCAACAGTGGCAGTTTAGGGCTGGACAGCCAAGACAAGAGCATCATTTTTTTAGACTCCTTGACATGGGGTCATTCAGCAGAAGGTGTAACTGTAGTAGGTCTTTCTAGAAGGAGTCCAGAGACACAGGACAGAGTGAGTATGCAAGGGGGATTGGGACCACAGTGGTCTCCCCCTCTTTGTCTCCCTCAGGTACCACCCACTGATTGAATGCAGGTGGAAGCTGCCCATGACACTGAGTCTGTGGGAGCCTGCCCTGGCCCCTTCCCATGACTCACACAGGTTGGAGCAGAGCAGGGGATGGGTGTGAGGACCAACAGCCGAACCTCTAGCTACACTAATATTTGCTCTTTTTATATAAATGAAGGTTAAACAAGCATTTAGCTTGTGTGATTTTCCTGTGTTCCATCAAAGCTGCTTTATAACTTGGATATTACTTTCCAAATGTTGGGCTGTATCATCTAATTCGCCGGCTTCTGTGTTGCTCCCAGAGCACTGGACCTTTCTGCTCTGCAGGGTTGGTTGGTTGCTCACACCCTGCTCCGCTCTGCTTTGCCATTCAAGGTTTCATCTTGGGAAACTCCTTGTCCCGCCTCCTGGCCTCAATCCCCAGCTCTGACCCCCTGATTTCTCCTGGGTGTACCCCCTTTTCTGAAAGAGATGTCTCCAGGAGTTTCTCAAGAACGAGGCCACAAGAAATATGTATTCTCTACTCACAACTGATTGGCAGGTGAGCTGCCTATAGAGATCTGAGTTGAAAATAAATTTCCCTGGGATCTCGAAGCTGCTGACTCACTGTCTACAGCTTCCAGCCCTGCTTTTATGATGCAGGTTTTTGCTCCTTTATTAAAATATGACCTGTTTCTTTTTTCTTTCTTTGGGAGCTTTTAGGATCTTCTTTATATCCTCAAATTATCTTGGCACATCTAGACAAACAACCCCAAATATAGATTTGTTTTGCCTAGAGCATAAAGCCATTCCTTCCACAGTCAGGAAAGGCCCAACCAGATGGAAGCCTTTGAATCTCAGATGGGAGATCCTCAGAAGGATCCCTCCTCCTCCTTCTCCTCCATCCTCCTTCCTCCTTCCTCCTTCCTCCTTCCTCTTTCCTCTTTCCTCCTCCTCCTCCTCCTCCTCCTCCTCCTCCTTCTTCTTCTTCTTCTTCTTCTTCTTCTTCTTCTTCTTCTTTCTCCTTCTCCTTCTCCTTCTCCTTCTCCTTCTCCTTCTTCTCCTTCTTCTCCTCCTCCTTCTCCTCCTCCTCCTACTCCTCCTCCTTCTCCTCCTCCTTCTCCTCCTTCTCCTTCTCCTCTCCTCCTCCATCTCCTTCTCCTCCTGCTCCTCCCTCCTCCTCCTCCTCCTCCTCTTCCTCCTCCTTCTCCTTCTCCTTCTCCTTCTTTTTTAGTTTTTTTGGGGGACAAGAACTCTATATTGCCCCAGCTGGCCTGGAACTCACTATGCAGACCAGACTGGCCTTGATCTCACAGAGATCTGCCAGCCTCTGCCTCCTGAATGCTGGGACTCAAGGCATATGCCACAACCCCCAGCCTTCTCAAAGGATCCATTTTTAATTGTAGGATTTCCTGGTGAAATTAGGCATGGAAGATTAAATGGAGTTTCTCACTCGACTGCTCTTACTGGCTATATCCAGTTCTTTGAATTAGCAAGGCTTCTGGCTGCTCTTACAGAAGCATCTTTATCTGGGATGCCACCATCCTGTTTAATGTGCTCAATAAAAGGTGGTTCCCTCCTATTTTAAGGGTAAAAATTCAGATAGGATCATGGATTTCTCTGTCATTATTATTATTTTTTTTTTTTTTGGTCTTTTTGAGACAGGGTCTCCCTTTAGTTTCAGCTGGCCTGGAACTTGCTTTGTAGATCAGGCTGGCCTTGAACTCACAGAGATCCACCTGCCTCTGCCTTCCGAGTGCTAGGATTAAAGGCGTGCACCACCACGCCCCACTTTCTGTCATTAATTACAAGAATATGCCACAGAATTGATGCATGCCAAGACAAATCCTCTATTTGGATTGAGGAGATAGTTCAGTCAGTAAAGTACTTACTGTGCAAGCATGGGGAACTTGAGTTTCATCCCCAGCACCCATGTAAAAATGAGTAGCATGTTCTTGTAATCCCAGTGCTGGGGTGTGTGTGTGGGGGTAGAGACAGGAGAATCCATGGGGTTCACTGACCAGCCAGCATGGCCTACTTGGCAAGTTCTATGCCAGTGAAGGATTTAGCTCCCAAAATAAGGCAGAGTCTGGTGAGATGGTCCAGTGTGTAAAGGGGCTTGCCACCAAGGTTGTCAACCTGAGTTTGATCCCTGGGACCCACATGCTGGGCCCCAAGTTGTCCTCTAACTTCCACATGCATGCATGCATATGCCCATTCAGACACACAAACACAGGGAATAAATAAACATAATAAAAACCCCAAGATAAATGGTTTCTGAGGAATAACACCTGAAGGTAACCTTTTTGGCTTCCTTATACACATTCACACATGTGCATCCATGAACACTCCCACACATGTACTCCTACATACATGTATACATGCACATACATGCCCAAAGGGTAAACAAAGAAAAAAAGGAAAGGCAGGAAACAAAGAAGCGCCTCTTGTTCTACTCTTGTGAGTTCCCTGGAGATGCCCTCCAGGGTCAGGTTGCTTCTCCCGCCCCTCTGTGGTAGCACCCCGCAGAGATTCACCAAGGCCTCCCTTGCCCTGCCAGCCTGCCATCTTGGGCAGAAGAATTACTAAAACATTCTCTTAGGGGTTCTGGACTTTTCCAGCTCATTCCTATCATGGGAGTGGGTTAAGGGAATCAGCTCTCTCAGGCATACATCAGGCATCAACACCTATGTCCCTCAACGTCAAGGAACACGGATTTTCTGGAAGGTTCCACTGAAACCTCCCCTACTAATCTCAGAGCGGAGATAGATCTTACAAAGGAAGGAAAAGGATTCTAACTCAGAATCTTTTTTCTAAATCTGTTTCTTGATCTCTACCAACTCAGTGTTTAATTCCCTTGCTGAAGTGAATTGCCAATCATCGTTCCATCGCTGGCATTGAAGCTTCATGTTCTGGCTGTCTAACAACTCACATGGGCATCTAGTATCCATTGCACACTGGAGCCTTGGGGAAGATACCCAGCGTTGCTTTGTCCTCATCTGGGCACCTGCAGGAGTCTGTCTCCCGCGTATCCATCACATCACACCTAAGCTGCCATGAAATATCTATCTCAAGTATCAAAGTGCCTCTGAGCCACAGACCCTGCCAAGAGACAGTGGGGGCTCAACGCCAAACCCTTCAGAAAGGAGTTTCCCAAGAAAAGGACATTCCAATTAGTGGGCTGATTCTACAGCCTTGTCACCTGGCTGTCGATACAGGGCCAGAGTGCCTGGTGATGTTTTATGAGCCAATAAAGGAGGCGCCTCCAGATTGGAGGAAACACGTTTATTTGCTTATTTATTGCCTTTAATTTTATAGGCTATGGGAGAATTTCTCCCTTCTGAATGTGTCCAATTAGCTCTGTGCACCCAAGGGAATTTGTACTCCCTGACTGACTATTCCACACAAGAAGAACTGAACTCTATTTCTGTGTGTATGTTTGTATCTGTGGTGTGTGTGTGTGTAGATGTGTCTGTGTTTGTGTGTGTGTCTCTGTACATGTGATGTGAATCAATCAAGACTGTACTAAGTCCATTGGTATAAAGGCAAGAGCCTAGAATCCCAGGAAGCTGTAACCCTGAGTCAGTTCTCTGTGCTTTTATTAATATTGGGATGTTCCCCAATCCCTTTGTAGCTCACAAGAGCCCGGATACTGAGCTAGAGTTTGTTGGTTTGGAGAAAGCATTGATTTCTGGATTCCACGGGCCTGGATGGCACCATTCAGGGAAAATGGAAAATTTTAACTGATATGTGGGCTGCTCCCAGCTTCCCAAGGATGAGAAAAAGGAAGCTGATGGGAGAAAGTCCTACTCATGATTGCTGTGGCCAGATTTCTATTGGCAGGAAGGAGACTTCTCATCCACTAGCAGGAAGAGAATGCTTGGACTTACAAAAGAAGACCAGTCA
This sequence comes from Rhizomys pruinosus, assembly GCA_009823505.1. NCBI lineage: Eukaryota > Metazoa > Chordata > Mammalia > Rodentia > Spalacidae > Rhizomys > Rhizomys pruinosus. The sequence goes on along the minus strand of VZQC01008455.1, from coordinate 1,391,859 downwards.
TGAAAACCATTATTTCCCCAACTCTGCTCTTAAACTTAGTACCTCTGCAACATTGTTGCTGGAACTGAGGGATTTGGAATTTCTAAGGTCAACAATTGACAAATGGGACCTTATTAAACTCAAGAGCTTCTGTACAGGGAAAGAAAGAATCACGGAAGTGAAGAGAAAACCCACAGAGTGGGAGGAAACCTTCACCAGTGATACATCTGATAGAGCATTAACATCCAGAGTGTATAAACCACTCAAAAATCAAAGAAGGAAGAAAACAAATGACCCACTCAAAAGTTGGAGTAAAGACCTGAACAGAGACTTCACAAATGAAGAAGTAAAGATGGCTGAGAAACACCTTAAAAAGTGTTCAATATCACTAATAACTAAGGAAATACAAGTTAAAACCACCTTAAGATTTCACCTTACTCCACTAAGACTAGCTATGATCCAGAAAACAAAGGATACCAAATGCTAGAGAGGTTGTGGTGAAAGGGGAACACTCATCCACTCCTGGTGGGATTGCAAACTTTCCATAGGGAATGTAATCCCTATGGAAATCAGTGTGGAGATCTCTTAAAAACTGAAAATGAGCTTACCACCTGACCCAGTCGTACCACTCCTGGGTACATACCCACAAGACTCATCCTATCACAGAGATACATGCACATCTATGTTTATTGCAGCTCTCTTCACAATAGCGAAGAGCTGGAACCAACCCATGTGTCCCTCAACTAATGAGTGGATAAAGAAAATGTGGTACATCCACACAATGGAATTCTATGCAATGGTAAAGAAAGATGACATCAGGAACTTTGCAGGTAAATGGATGGAACTCAAGCCATTATGCTAAGTGAAGTAACACAGTCCCAGAAAAACAAATGATGAATGGTATCCCTCATTTGTGGATGCTAGCACTAAATCCCTAGTTGAAAGGCAAGCTGAACAAAGTTATCATTATATTTATTTTTATCTGAAGGCAACTGTGCTGTTACAATGTGAATCCTTTAACAGGCTCTGGAATTAATTGACCACTTATTTTTAGACTTTGTAATTGTGGTATATGGGTAGAGGGTATGTATTCATATTTTAGAATAATATAAAATTAAAGGGAAAAATGTGAACTCCTAAACATATTTTAGAATTAACATACAGTTTATTTTCAGAGGTCATAATTTTGGTATATATGTGATGTATATGTAGGCATATTTTGGAGCAATACAAATGGGAGGGAACAACAATGACAAAATGACTGGGTCAAAGAACTGACTGAAACAGTTAACTTCTGCCCAAACAATAAACCTCTGCAGAGAAAAACTTGAAAAAGATGCAAGACATGTATGGCAGAATGCATGAACTGGGGTGGGGTGGAGGGCGTGGAAAAGGGAGTGTGTCTAAATTTTACTGAGAAATGATGTATAAAAATACACAAACCACCAATAAAAATATTTTATTAAAAAAAGAGTAAGAGGACCTCCCCAACTGGAATTATAGGCACATGCCTCCACACCCAGTGACTGTTTTTCAGTGTTCCAATGCCGTCTTACCCAAAGCTGGACATCCTGTGACGATGCACACATAAACTCTGGGCAGGTGCGGCTCTCAGCATAGCTTCTCTGAGGCCTGGCTGGCTGGCAGTTACCTGAAACAAGCACAAATAACAGGCTCCAGCAGCCTCTAGTCAGGTTTCAGATTTAGTTTTAAACTTTGCTTTTAGATTTGAAAAGTCATTATAACCAAAAGGAACAAAACTCAATTTGAGGTCTCAGGAGCTACAGTTCTACACTGTGATTGTGTCAGGGGGCCCTCTCTTGGCACCTCACCCTGCTGTTTTAATGAGATTAATGATTGTTTTTCCACTGAGCACGTACCTGTGATGTTCATAAAAAAATGAAATAAATGACTCATGTGGAGAAGGAGAAGGATCTCGCCATGCAAAGTGCATGTTAACAGGCTGTAGAAATATGATAATTATCAGCTATTTAAGACACAGTGACTGTGGTATGATAACAAGATATATTATGCAGGTTGAATGCATAAGAGAGAGAGAGCAGAATTAGAAGAAAAAATGGAAAAGAGACCTGTGTGGTTATTCCTTTTGCTGTGATAAAATACAAACAAGAGAACTTCGAAATGTACGTGTTGAAGTGTACATGGTATTCATTTGCCCTCCTTCTCTGATTGTTTGGAAAGGGACTGCCTATCTTTCCTGGGAGGTGTTCACTTTGTGCGTGGCAGGAAGCCTTGGTGTGGAATCAGGATCGCCAGACATACAGACATTAGCTGCCCAGTTTTGCATTTAGACCCCAGTGCTGGGGAAAGCAGGACAGAGCACTTTGGGCAGCTCTAGAGTAGATGCTTTATCTCATTCCAATGTGTTATCTATATGTCTATCTATTGTCCATCCATCTGTCACCTACTATCTTTCTCTCATCTATCTACCTATCAGCTATCATTTCTATCATCTATCATTTATTTGTGTCATCTATCTATCTCTCTAACATCTTTTATCTATCATTTACCTATCATGTATCTATCAACTATCTATTGTCTGTACCTTATCTGTCATCGTTCTTTCCTTCTTTTTATCCATAATATACCAATTTGTCATCTTCATCTATTATCTATCATTTATTCATGTATCTTTCAGCTATCTATTATTTATTGTCTGTACATTTTCATCTTTCTTTCCTTCTATTTATCATCTCTCTATATATCTTATCTATCATCCATCTACCTATCTCTATTATCCACCTGTCATCTACCCATCCATCCACACATGTGCATACATGTCACATCATTTGGGTACATTTGTTGCCTTCAAAGCCTTGCTTCTGCCCATGGGACCCTCTTCAGTTCTAAAACCCGGTTGACATAGCAAAGAATAAATCTTTGGGCTTCAAATTTGTTGATCTTTAATGTTTGTTCAATGAATGAATTCACCTTTATTTAACTTTAAAGTCTGGTTTTTCTACTTCCCAAATGCATCTTAAATCCAGTTATCTCTTTCCCCTTCTAATCTTCCTTGCCTTGTCCGAGCCAAGTCTTTGGATGGCTCAATACCTCCAAGCCAGGTGCCTTCTCTGTAAACCAGGCTGGCCTTGAACTCACAAAGATCCGCCTGCCTCTGCCTCCCGAGTGCTAGGACTAAAGGCGTGCACCACCACGCCCGGCTAGCCAGGTGCCTTCTATCCATCATCTACCACAATGTAGATGACATACTTTTCAGTATGTCAATCAGATCCCAATGCTCTTTTGTTTGAAACCTTTCCAGGTTTTCCTGTCAGTACTATTCTCAGGTCCCCTCTCCTTATCAAGGCTCAGGGGCCCGCACCATTTCTGCAGCTCTGCTAGACCCATCCCCACCACTCCCAACCAAACCTAGTGCTACCATTCTAGCTATTTGGTCATCAAATTCTTTCTAGCCATAAAGATCTTCTTCCTTACCATCTCCTTCGTCTTGTGGTTGGTCCCCTTTCATCTTTTACATATCAGCTCAAGTGTGACCTAGACAGCACCTTCCCTTGCCTAGTCCCTCTCCACTGTGTCACAATCTGTAATGCACTGTGTTCTTGGTTGATTTTACTGAATGGCTATCTCTTTCGACAGAAGGTAAACCCCAAGAGACAAAGACTTGTCTCAGCCCCCATTGGAGGCTGAGCACCTGGCCAGGGGCTTTGCAGGTAATAGATGCTCAGTTAGCATGCCAGTGAGCTTGATTCTTTTTCCTTGACCTGTAGGTTTTCATTTCACAGAAGGTTAGTCCTGCCACTGCTGTCCCTGGTGGCTTCCTTTGGAGACAGAATGCTCAGGATACTGCATGTGAGACACACATCCTTTCCCACCAGGTCTGTACATGTGGCCCACTTTCTGGCACCTGTAATACACAGCGGTCATCAGGTTGCCTGTCTCTGGTGAATGACTCAGACACCTTTATGTTGAAATGCAGATTTGCCAGTGAAAGGCAACTCTTCTTTTTTAAGCATTTGAATAAGACTGGGCTTGTATTTATAAAAATAAGTTATATAGCTGAGCCTGTCTGGGCCCTGGGCACTTTCATTTGATTGCTGAATAAATACATTTCATTCACCCAAAGCTTTTGCTTCTGAATATTTTGCACTGAGGTCGTCAAATAAGTGACAATAGCCCTATTGAATTCTATTTAATTTTATTCCATATAATAATGTTCTGTTTTGTTCTGTGGATTTTCTGTTACTGCTGGTACTGTGGATGGCTTGCTAGTATCTTGTTTGGGATAAGATGGATTGTTGGGGTACCAGGGTGTACAGGGGTAATGGACGGAACAGGGTAGAGTAACACGGAGGATGGATGGTACTTCTGCTTGTACTCTGTACATAATCTCTCTCTCTCTCTCTCTCTCTCTCTCTCTCTCTCTCTCTCTCTCTCATATGCACTTGTTAGTGTGTATCAGTACACATCTGCATGCATGCCCATCTGAATAGAACTTGCTCACCCTTGGGTGTCTTCCCTAATCCCTCTCTCCTCTTTTACCTTTGAAGACAGGGTCTCTCACTGAACTTGAAGCTCATTGATTCTGCCAGACTAGCTGGCCAGAAGGCTTCAGGGATCCACCTGTCACCATCCTCCTGGTGCTGAGATCACAGGTGCACATGGCCACACCCTGCTTTTGATGTGGGCTCACAGCGGGCACTTTACTAAGCTATCGCTCCCAGCCCTTTTAAGGCACGTCTTTCCATTTGTTTCCCTGTGCAGAAATGGAGGTGCTCACACTCACCAGGGGTTATTCTGAAGATGAAATGACATCACAAGCGGGAACATACTCAGCACACTGGCAGATCACTAGTGGTTTTATAAACACAGCACAATCCACATTTTAATCAGTTCACGTAGATCCAGTTCGTGACAGTCTATAACATTCATCCACTCTGCGTATTCAAGGGCTCGGCAAGTGCTTGTGGTATCACATGTTACTGCTTTTCTCGCTGTGACATTAGTCTCCATCATCATTTCACCGTCCAGAAATAACTGCGATCAGTTCAGCAGTGCCTTCTCTACCTCCCTTCCCTCTGAATATCCCTATCTTGATTTGACTTCAGTTTGATTTACTGGAGGGGAATGAAAAGAGCAGTTCTGAGACATACATCAGGCCATGGAGAGAGAGTGAAGAAAGCCTACGCTTGATGTGGTCTCCGGCTCCTGTGACCACCCTACCCTTCCAGTCCCAGGCCTGCCCTGACCCTGGGCATTGGCCCCAGGCCCTGGTCATCCCTTCCCTCTGCCCCAACCGGGCACTGCAGCACAGTGGGAAACATGGCCAGCATCCAATGCCCAAGCTCCAGCCTCCCGTCAGAGTTGGTTGCCATCAGCGGCTCCTCACGTGAGACAGATCACCCATTCTTCCCTGGCTGTGCACTCCAAAGAGGCTTACTTATCTTGCAAGCAAGCCCAGAATAAAATACACGTTTCTTCCTGTGAGAGCCTTTCTACTGAGGCTGCTGTTTCTCTCCTAATGGCTCGGCCACATCCTCTTCACTCTAGGACCATCTCTTTGCTAGGCCCTGCATGGCACTAACAACTGTGCTGCTAATGGAGAGAGCCTGGCTAGTGAGTGGCTTTCTCAACAGACATCTAGTTAGGGCCAGGGCAGGGCAGGAGCTGAAGGGATCAATGCTCTCACTGTTTGGGGCGGGGGCATGACTGACATACTCTAGAGCTGAGGTCCTTGCCTGTCTTATTTTCCTGCTGGGTACCTGTACATGAGATATTTAACCCCTCTAAGCCCCAGTTCTCTTGCTTAGTATGTAAAAAATTTGGATGTTTCCTCCCAAGGTTTATGTGGGAAACGTGGGCCCCAGTACAGCAACATTGAGAAGGCACCTGTTGGAGGTGGTTAGGCCTTAAAGGCTTTGCTCTCATCATTGGGTGAATCCATTCATTGATTGATAAGTCATGGAGGAAGTGGGTCCATTATCCCAAGAGTGAATCTATTATAAAAGCCACTTGGATGCTTTTGTGATGACTAATCCCTTTAATGAGGAAGCAGAGGCAGGCAGGTCTCTGTGAGATCAAGGCCAGTTTGGTCTACATAGTGAGGCAGATTGGGACTAAGAAGACCCTGTCAAAAATCAAAATAAAATAAAAAAACAAAGCAAAACAAAACAAAAGTGACTTAGGCCATCTCCCATGACGCTCTCCCCGTGTGCTGCCTCGGGTCTCCACAGAGAGTCCCTCCCTGCAGGAGACCTGGCCACATGGCAGCATAAGGCTCCTGAACCTCCCTGAGCTGTCTCCATGAGCTAACTCAACTTTTATTCTTTATACACTATCTAGCCTGTGGTGTTTAGTTGTAGCAACAGAGAATGAACGAGGAGTTCGGCTCTACCAGGGTTCTCCCTTTGTATGCCAAGCCCTGGGCTGTAGCCTTTGTAAACACCATCTTAGTTAAGATGGAGTCAATAGGCTGTCTGGAACCAGCCCTGGGCTAAGTGATGTGATGGCCCCAAAGATGGCCAAAGCACAACTCTTAACCCCAGAGAGCTCCCAGAATTCCTGAGGAGACCCAGATGGTCCTTATGGGTCCAACCGAAAACAGATTAGTCACTGTCAGGTGGTCCTGGTGCAATGGCCCAGGTTAAAGAAGTGAGTCAGGGACCCAGCAGACAAAAGCACTCAAGGATGCGAGTCTTCAGGGATGTCTACTCTATTCATTTCTTAGGGATCTATACTGAGCTCTGAGATGGACTCCTCTTGTGGCAACGCAACTGAGGGCAGCAGATGGGCTTTCCTCTGGAGCATCCTTCATACCCCTCTGGGCTGCCTCAGCCTGGTTGTCAGATGAACTGTGAATGACCTTGCATCCCCCTTGGTCTGTAGAACAGGGTCCCCAGCTGCTACTAAGGAAGGAAACTTAGTATTGTAAGAGCTGCTTACTTTCAGAGTAGTCACACTGTAAGGTATATAGGCTGGACAGGCCTCTCTTTCTATCAAGCCAGGGCCAAGGAGACCACAGATGTGCTGGCCAGAACATGGTGGTTAATGCGCCTCACCTTAATGCTTTGTGGCAGATGGAGCAGTGATAATTATCACATTGATTTCACAGAGGAAGAGCCCAACCGAGGCTTTGACGTGTATACAAACACGGCCAAGCCTGTAGCGGTAGAGGACAGAGCAGGGACTCATGGCTGAGAACTGGGCCCAGTCTCTCTGTGCACTGGGCCACCGGTGTGCTACATAGGAACAGGGGTCTTAACACTGATTACTGCCCCCTCATGGTGATGGGATGCCTACTTCGGCTCAGGCAGTGTTAAGATCACATGAAATAACTCAGTTTCCCCAACTTTTATGAGGTAGGTATTTTGATCATTCTCTTTCAGCCTCTGAGGTAAACAAAGATCCTATTCAGGGACTTGTTCACAGTCCACAGCTATGAGCTATGGGCTGACATTTTGACCCTGCTCTGCTAAATGCTGGGCCCATCCTCTAGACCTCCTTGCTGGATTCTTATACAAAGAGGACTCTGGTAACTGGCTGATGTTTGGTGGGACCAAGGCTCTGAGGGTGGGGCCTGGCATCTTAGGTGTCCATGGATCTCTCTGGCCTGGTGCCCTGTCTGCCAGGGCTTTCTTTGGGCTCCCTCAGAAAAGCCTGAGCCGTTGAGAAAGGACCGGCCTTTCTATTCACTGGGTGAAGCTTGCCTGCTGCTCTAAGGCATCCGAATCGCTTGTAATGAGGGCCAGGCTGTCAGAGCTGTCCCCTGCCTTTCATCTCCTCCCTCTGTGAAGTCCCTTCAGAGTCTGGGATGGTGTGGCTCAGGGCCTTCGTTAGTTCGGCACTGTCTGAAACCTTTACAAAGGCAAGAAAGCAGCTTCACTTCTTTTGTATTTATAGCAATGCAGACAGCTTTTCTTGGCCACCACAATCCCCCAAATAATATCAGACTTAGCTTCCTCACAGCAGTGTGGCTGAGGAGAGCCGTGTTCTGCTGACCTTGCCTGTCGGGAGGCAACAGTTCCTTTTCTGGTAACAAACACACATTGCCCTGTCTCTCTTGGATGGGAAGGTGGTGGCTCTGGAGTTTGAGAGACTGTTTAACTGTGTCGCTACTCTTCCTGCAATGATCTGTGTCACCCCCTCCGCCCCAACACCTAAGGATCTGCCACACCCTGTGGAGAGTGACCACCTACTGAGCCAGGTGTTCTTACTTGAAGGGGTGATCTACAGGGATTTTTGGCAGGCTGCTTTCAAAAGCTCTTGATCCTGAGAATCTTCTCTACAGGAGACTTAGTAACATAGAGCTCTGTGACGAGCTCCTAAGGTCCTCTGTCCCTCAACCTGCCTCGGCTTTTTCTCCTCCAGAAACTTCTTCCTGGAGCCTTGCAGAAAGCTGACCTTGTAGCAGAGCTGGATAGAGGCTTTTTAAAAAAATCTATTTCTCCAAGTATGTCTTATGGAACACTCAGTAGAAATGCCTGAGAGACTCTCAAGACTCGGCTATTTGTAAGAGGTGGAAGACAGGGGCTGCAGAGATGACTCAGCGGTTAAGAGCACTGGCTGTTTTTGCAGAGGACCGGGTTTGATTCCCAGCACCCACATGGTAGCTAACATTGTCTACACTTCCAGGTGATCCGACACCCTCTTCTGACCTCTGTGAGCATTGCAAGACACTTGCATTTACATACATGCAGAAAATACACTCACAAATATGAAATAAAAATAATAAAACTTTGTTTTAAAAAAGAGGTATAAGGCAGGAGGGAGGGAGGCACCAAGCAACTGGAGCTGGGGGCCGGAACAGGCCAGGAACTGCACACCCTCCTCATTTGCACTCAAGGATGGAACCCTTCCTGATTTGCCTTGGGAAAGAGAGGAAGCCTGGGATGCTCAGGGACAGAAGATAAAATGTGACGATGTTCAGGTGAAAAAAAACCAGACCTTACAGTGCTAAGTTATTAAACTCCAAAGGCTGTTGGAAAGAAAGTAATGTAACATATTACTCAGCCCGAGAGAAGGCAGGGTGTTTTTCCAGAATAACATTTATGATACCTAAGGAGATTATGGTGTAGGATCAGGTGCAGTGGAGTTAGGGCTGCTTTGCTGGTGGAGATTTGAATTGTTGCCAGCGGATGAGAGTCCTGCTGATTAGGATGAGCTGCTCCTTCTCACTCCAGGGTGATAATCAGCCTGCAGGGATGGAAGGTCCACATTCGAGTTGGAAAACGTTGCCTTCTGCACAGTGGTTCTAAAGTGTGGCTGTCTATTACAGTCACCTGTGGAGGTAAATGAACCAAAAGACAGCAAAAAATAGTGCCCAGTTATACCTCCAGAGTTGGACTTGGTCTGGGGTGGGCAGAGTGGGTCAGAGGTGTGGTTGTTCCTCCCCCCTTTACCTCTAAGATGAATCCAGGTAGAGAGCCTGGGTTCAGCTATGGCTTGGGATGATGCCTGTGTCCTGCACGCATAGGGGTGTGTGGGGACGGGTGGTTTTAGGCTGGGAACCTGGGCTCAGTCTTCCTACAGGATGGTCTCTTCACTGTCTGTCTAGCTGTCACACTGGTTTCCTACGTCCAGAGGATCTTGCTAGGAGATAGAAGAGCCTGGGTCACATTGCCTCTGGGTAGAGAAGGGTTCTGTGAAAGAGCGGGTTTAGCAGCTGTGGCAGGAAGCCAGGGCTTAGGAGGCACTCTGCTCATAGGGTGCTGAGTGACACAAGCTAGGGTGGAGGTTGCTACAGGGTTGCAAGCCTCGACTGTCAACACAAGTCTGATATCACTGGGAGCCAGCACAGCCCTCTCTCTGCCCTGGCCCATGCAGCAAGTACAGGGGGATGCTTGTTCCCTGCCAGCAAGTGCCTCCTGGGCCCGCTGGGAAAATGTCCCCCTGTAAACACCTTGCCTGTGTTCAGAGATGATAGATTTATTTCCCATCTTTTATTAATCAAAGACACATGTATCTGTTAATGAGCACTTTTGACACCCAGCAGGTAAGGTGATTTCCTACCCCGGATCTTCTAGAAATCTCACCCAAACCCCATGGATCTGTGTCTGTCTTTTTGGTGAGACTTTTCTGAAAGACCCCTAAGGATGCCTTACCCAGAGCTCACCCCAACCCTGTCTTGGCTGTCCCCGACTTTGCTTTTTGGTGTTACCTTCGCAAGTCCTTACCTTCCTGGCAGATTAATGGTGGCTTTGTTTTCTCCCCTGAGAAGCAGGACCAACAGCAGGCTAGTTTATGGGCAGAAATAATTTCCTTTGGCTGTAGAGTCTTTCCTTAAAAGATTTCTACAAAACCTTCCATGTAACAGCCTAAGTTAAAACCCCTCTCATAAAGGGCAAAGAGGGTCTTCAGACTCTTCCCCTTGCAGGGCCCAGCTGAAAAAAATCACCGTCCCAGGCTGAGCACAGTCCTCTACAGCAGCAGAAGGCAGGAGGCTGAGGCAAGAGGGTCTCAAGGTTGAGGCCAGCCTGAGCTCCGTGGTGAAACACTGTCCAAGAAAGAAAAATCACTGTCTTAGATACATTATACTTAGTGAGTGGGAGGGTTCCTCCTTTTTCCCATGGAGTTCCCTCAGTATCTTGGGAGAGTTGGAGGGGCACACGCAGTTTGAAAGAGCATCTTGTTTATACCAAAAACAAACAAAAAACAATGGGCCAGGCATGGTGGCACACTCCTTTAATCCCAGCACGTGGGAGGCGGAGACAGGTGGATCTCTGTGACTTCAAGGCCAGCCTGGTCTACTAGTGAGCTCCAGGCCAGCTGGGACTAAAAGGAGACCTTGTCTCAAAAATACCAAAAACAAAACAAAAAATAAAGAGCATCTTCCAAAACAGTCACTGCTATGCTATTCAATGGCAATATTTATTTGTTAAATTTAGTAAGAAAGGAAGACAGGAACTTTAGCATTTATAAGGAGGGCATTGGTTTATAAAGGTCGAAGGTCACTGATTTAGATCTATGGTTTTCAAAATGTAGTTACAACCCATCGGAAGGTCGCAGAAGCAACTTGCTAGAACACGACCAGTGTTGTTACTAGATATTACAGAACACACTGGGAGGACTCAGAGATGATCATACAGAGTGCATTAGTTACTTTTCTTGTTGCTGTGGCAAGATACCTGACCAAAGCAGCTTAAGGGAGGAATAGTTAGGGGGTCTAGTCTATCATGATGGAGGATGGTGGGACTGGGGACAGGTGTGTGAGGCCGCTGGTCACATAGTATCTATAGCTGGGACTGGGGACAGGTGTGTGAGGCCGCTGGTCACATAGTGTCTATAGCTGGGACTGGGGACAGGTGTGTGAGGGTACTGGTCACATAGTATCTATAGCTGGGACTGGGGACAGGTGTGTGAGGCCGCTGGTCACATAGTATCTATGGCTGGGACTGGGGACAGGTGTGTGAGGCCGCTGGTCACATAGTGTCTATGGCTGGGACTGGGGACAGGTGTGTGAGGCCGCTGGTCACATAGTGTCTATAGCTGGGACTGGGGACAGGTGTGTGAGGCCGCTGGTCACATAGTGTCTATAGCTGGGACTGGGGATAGGTGTGTGAGGCCGCTGGTCACATAGTATCTATAGCTGGGACTGGGGATAGGTGTGTGAGGCCGCTGGTCACATAGTATCTATAGCTGGGAACAAAGGAAGTGGATGCTGGCGCTTGGCTCTCTTTCTCCTTTTGATTCTGTCTGGAACCGCAGCCCATTGGATAGCACTGCCCACCTTCAGAATGACCTTCCTTCCTGTCCTGCTTTCATTTCTGCTGCTGAAAAGGTTTATTTTGGCTTGTAATCCCAGATCACAGTTCATTATAGCAGGGAGAACATGCCCACTGGCCAACCCAGTCCCTCATTGAGACTCTCTCCCCAGGGGATTCTAGGTTGTTTCAAGTAGACAATTAAATCCTCACCCCTGTACCCCCACAGTTAAGCCTCTCTGGAAACAGCCTCAGGACACATCCAGAGCTGTGTCTCCTAAAGGATTCTAAACCCAGTCAAGTTAATAATGAAGATTAGCCTGTGCATGCAGCAAATACGAAGATTGTTTTGTAAACTGTTGTATTCCACGGGTGCATGTCAGGGTGGAATGAATGTAATATAAGACAAAAAACCCTTGCTGTGGGTTATGATCAAGAAGCCGATCTGTAGTTGGTGTGGGAGTGTCTCCCTGGTTGCTTCTCTTTGATTTTGGCATCATCCATTCCAATGTGCTGAGCAGAGTCTTGCTGAGGAACACAGGAAGGCAAGGGTTCAAGAAGAAGGCAGGTCTCTGGGTGCTCTGCGCCCCCCCCCACTGTCTAGCAACATCATCTCCTTGGGGCCTAGCTTGAGGCAAGGAGGTCAGGATGAAGCTGGATTGTCCCAAGCCCACAGTCCAAGGAGCTAAGCACGCTCCATCTTGTATGAGGTGGGCGGGAGGGGTGGCTTAGGGTCACTCCTGAGATGTTCTACCACCTCTGGGCCTATCTCTCACACAAGCTACTCTCAGACCCCTGTCCATAGGGGTCTGCTAGGGTGTTGTGCTCCAAGATGCTTTAATTTCTGCAGCTACTGAGCTGCGGTAGCTACTGGATCATGGGCCCGAGGATCAGAATAAGGCAGCACGACATAGCCTGGGAAGCCAGGACTCAAGCTGTGAGCAACTTAGTTCTTACCTGTAAAACCACAAGTCCACGGTGGTGGGGTGGGGGAAGCTATTACTTAGTTCATTACCTCTATAGCCAAACATCTGAGAGAATCAAGTGAAGTTTTGTTTTGTTTTAACAGTGTGGGAAAAATCTAGAACACACCTGAATGGCTCTGCTGTATTGGGCCTGATAGTAATGGTCTAGAGTCCACCAGGAACATGTCGTCAGAGACGTCCCCCAAGGCTCCACCTCCTGAATAGTCTCAGCACTGCCCAATGGACACCCTGCTGTTCCATCCTTTAATATATGATCCTTTGAGGAACAATTGAGATCCAAACCATGGTGGGATCTCTTCCCAGCCTGGGCTGCATATTTGATGGACCAATGGGCAGGAAGACCACCATCTGCCGACCCCCACAATCCCCAGCCTCAGTGATCAGCCTGGGTTCAGTGGACTAAACCATGCGGCATTGGATCTCTCATTTCTGTGGGCCTCCCTGACCTCCGTATCCCCTGACCTTGGCACAGATGGGGCCAGAACAGGAACAGATCTTCCCAAGTCCTCACCAGGCTCCTTGCCCTGTGACATAGCATTCACTCCATCCACTTAGGCACTTAGGGAGGACAGAGGAGCTGCCTCGATTGCTGTTATTCCATGTGGTGGACTCTGTAGGGAAGATAAGAAAGTGATTAACAGCCACCCCAACAATTCCCCACATTTGTCACTCATAATTCTATCTTTAGTTCCAAAAACAAAAATTCCCTAAGGTGGGTGCTACGTAAGGAAGGACAGCCCATGATTGCTATATGGCCTCCGCACTCATGCACACAGGCACCCTTTCCACCATTGCTGAACACATATACACATGAAAGAAGAAAGAAAGACAGAAAGAAAGAAAGAAAGAAAGAAAGAAAGAAAGAAAGAAAGAAAGAAAGAAGGAAAGAAAGAAGGAAAGAAAGAGAAAGAAAGAAGGAAAGAAAGAACTCACACTTGCAGAGCACAAAGCTGTAATTATGGAAGAAAGTTTAGCATGTGGATAATCCTGAGATGGTGCAGAAGCCTCATCTGACCTTGTGGGCAAGGCATCTATGTGGCTGCTCTTCAAAGCCCATGGCTGACAGAGGCAGATAAGCACCAGCCCATTCACTGTGTCCCAGACACGCACGCTTTCTTTGTCCGAAACTTTGCTGATCGTGTCTGGCTGCAAGCTGAGCCTGCGTCCTTCCTCGGCCTCCAGTGCCCAGGCAGCATGACTAGGTTGGAAAATTAAGAATTTGTTATAGGGAAAGAACTCACCCCCTCCCCTGCCAAAATCACAGGCGTGATGGGTTTTGTGCACGTTCCTCAGGACACACACTGCATTCCTAATAGCATGGAGACATCATAAAGGTTTCACATCTTTCATGTGATAAATATTTTTACCGTCATGCTAGAGAAATGGATTTTGTTTGAAAATGGCCTATTTCTTTTGATGGTTGCTTTGACGTGGCTTCAAAGCATGTCCTGATCCTGCAGAGGCCTGGGGGGTTGGGGAGGAGAGCCTGTTTGTTAACTTTCTCCAAAGGACAAATCTACTTTTCCATGCTGCAGTACAGCCAGGGCTGCTGAGCTGGGAGATTTACAACTGGAAACTGTCATGAAGAGATGTCCAGTGTCCAGCAGCTGCTGGAAGCCATGGCCAGCTCAGTCCTGGACTGCCCCAGCCGAGCACCCAGGGACATGTGAGCAGACCCCAGATTCATCAGGCCATGACACAGATTTGTCCTCTGCTCCAAATTGCACTTGGAGGTTCAGATGTGAGCTGTTGAGACAGAGTGCAGCACGTATTTCCTTGCAAGTTGGTTTTTACAAGTGTTCTTGTCTGTTCTCTGTGACGACTCACTTGCAGGGATCTTACTACATGTAGTAAGCAGCCACTTGGGACTGGAAACTGTTCTGGCATCACGCCTTTGTGAACTACTGCATGCTGTAACTGTCTGTGAGTAAATGTGCAGTGTGTGTGTGGGTGCATTTGTGTGAAATAGTGTATGCCTGTGTATGTGACATTGCATGTATGCATACACTTACACACTTACACGTACACCCATATTCCCACACTCATGAATGGGTATACTCACAAATGCACACTCACATGGAGTATCACACACACACACATGGATACACTTATGCACATATTGTCTTTCACAAGTCCACTCACACACTAGCACTGTGTGTTTGCACAAATATATATATATGTATATATATACTATATATATGTATATATATGTATATACTTGTGCAAATATATATACTATATATATATATATATATATGCAGGTGTATGCTTGTGTGTGGATGGGTGTAGGGGTGTACAGTTGCCAAGTGTGAGCATAAGTGTGTGTGCAGGTGTATTTATGTACATGTGTGCATGTGTGCACATCCAAGGAGAACAAGGCACAGTGGCGCTAGAGCCCCTCCATAACTTCAAAGCAGTACCCACCTCAATGCCAACCTGGCATAAAGTTCCAGAAGCTTCCTGTAGATCTGGCTTCAGCTATCCACCCTGGTGGGATGCTCCAGAAGAGGAAGGAAATTTGCTGGATTGCCCAGGGTGTAGGCTCTGGGCTGCCTGGCTTCAGATATACTGAACATATTTATTCATGCATCAAGCAGAGGCCTTTGGCCAGAACCACTGTCCAGGACCCTCATGGGTGGTGGAGGAATACGGCAGGAAATGGATGCATATAGCAGCTTGGTGAGCTGCTTCCTGGATATGTGGCTTTGGGTAAGACCCTTAACCTCTCTGGGCCTTAGGAGCTGAACCTCAGGCCCAAGGCTCTACCAAACGTTCTACTTCCAAATGGAAGCCACCAGGATCTGTGTGAACCATAATCAGTGATATTTTAAGACATGAAGGATCTTGGTGATCACTTTGTGTTTACGGATGAGAGCACAGAGGCCTAAAGAAAGGAAAGGACTGTCAACCCTGCCCAGCGAGGGAGCTGAGCATCAAGACCACAGAGCAGGCTTGCGGCTCCTGCTAGTGGTGCTGGGGGGGGGGGGCTGGAGTCACAACCCCAGCATCTCCTTCGATGCACTAGAAATGCAGGCCTGTAGACATGCTGGCTGGGAGACCCTGGCTGGGTACCAGGACCCATGGGCTTGTGGAAAGAAAGACGTGTGTCACAGCCTGGACTTGCACTGTCAGAGGGTCTGATGTGGGTCCAGGATACAGACTGCTTCCCCACAAAGGGTCACATCTTTTCTTCTACAGATGGCTGATGCCATCTGTGAGCCTCCAGCAGGAGAAGTCACCGTCAAACACCAGCAGGCTGGGGCCAGCAAGTTCATCTCAGGAAATGAGATGCACGGACACCCAGTGCTTCATGTGAGAACACAAGGCATGTATTTAGAAGTGCCCAGCTCTAGGCTGTCAGCTTTCGAGGAGAGAGAATGTAGGTGTGTGCTTCAGAGTTCATTATATCTCAATGGAATTCTAGGTGTAAAGAGTGGTTTTAAAAAAGCAAATAATGGCACCGAGAAATCCCAGTTCCTAAGATACATATATCCATCACTCCTTAAAATGAGTTTTTTGCATGGACTTTATATGGTTGGCTTGGAGGGGAAAACTTGGGCCTTTTTGCAGGAGCACCATTCTGTATTTTATTTCTGATCAAGTCTCTTTCCCCATCTGGGACCATGTGCACACTGACTCGTGCAGGACCCCTCCTGTCAGAACAGCCACACCCATTCCCAGAATGGGCACCTCCTGCAGGAAGGGATTCAGGAAGATAGCACAGGGCCAGCCTGGTGAGGCCCCGTCTTCTGGGAGAGGCTGTTGTGGGGCTCTAGAGTGGGTTTGGAGAGCTAGGCTTTCTGTCCATTGCTTGACACGCCATCCCGGTCTTCTAAGCCCCAGCTGTTCTCTGGTTCTGGGCTAGGCCATGCTGACCCTTCCAGACACCCGGCCCACCTGGCTAGGACTACGTCCTCACACCCTCATGGGTGCAGACCCTAACTCCTCTTTTTTGCCCCTCTTCTTGTTCTCAGTTATCTGAACTGCCACAATCCGAATTGCACTTTAGCCTTTCCAAGGTGGGCCGGCTCAAGCCTCCCTGCGTCCCAGCTAGGTGGTCCAGAGCTGTGTCCCTGGAGGCTGCAGGGTACCCGAGTGAGTTCTCAATGGAGTAAAGCAGACGTGGACCACAGCCCTATCCTCAAGGTGGAAGCTCTTACCACACAGGTGACTTGAGCTACCGTGCACACACTTTATGTGCTTTACACAGTCACCCCTTGCTCCTCATTGCAAACCTATAGGGTGGGTATTTTTTAAATATGCATGTGTGTGTGTTTGTGTGCATATGTGTGTTCATGTGTGTGGAAGTTCATGTGCAGGCATGCATGCCTGCACTTGAGGCCAGAGGATAGCCTGAGGTGTTAACCTCAGGGATGCCATCCATCTCCTTTGAGACAGTCTCTAACCAGCTTGGAGCTCATTAGTTAGCTAGACTGGCTGAACCCTGATCTGCACAATTCCTCTACCTCCCCATCCCAGGGATTACAAGCACATGCCACCATGCCCAATGTTTTGCATGGTTGTTGGAAATCAAACTCAGGTCCTCATGCTTGAGAAGCAAGCACTTTAGTGACTGAGGCATCTCCCCATTCCTAGAGTGGGTGTGTTCTCAACACTGTATATGGAAGGTGAGGTACCAAGCAATTAAGATTTGTCCATCTAATGAGTAGAACAGTGTGATCTAGAGTCTGTGCTGCCTCTACCTTCTAGAAGCTGCACTGCAGAGCCTACTGTCTGCTTTCATGAATGATTTTGGAACACAGCCACACCCACTTATTTACATATCATCATCTTTGAGAGGCACATGATCTATGTGATAGTTAATATTCTTTTAATCTTATCTGTGTATATATGCATCTTTCCACATGAGTTTATGTGCATTATGTATGCTGGTGGCTGTAGAAGCCAGAAGAGGACATCAGATCACACAGAACTAGAGTTACAGGACATTGTGAGTCACCAGATATGCGTGCTGGGGACCCAACCCATATCCCCTGCAAGAACAGTGAGTGCACTTAACTACTGAAGTATCTCTCCACCCATGTGGTGGTTAATATTGTTTGTCAGCTGGACAGCTCTAGAGCCACCTAGTGGTGTCTCTGAGGGAATTTCCAGATTAGGTTAACTGAGGTAGGAAGAATTATTCTGAAGATAGACGACTCCATTCCAAGGGCTGAGGTCTATTTAAATAAAACCCCCAAAGTGATCTGAATAGCACATTCCTCTTTCTCTGTAACCCGACTGTGGATGCAATGTGAACAGCCACCTCACGTTCCCTTCCCACATAGACGGTGTCCTGAAACTCTGGGCTCCCAAACCATTTCTTCCTTAAGTTGCTTTTGTCAGACATTTAACAAGAAAAGCCACAACACAATATTCTAACCTCAAATATANACCCGGGTACTCTGCAAGAGCGGTCAGCGCTCCCAACCGCCAGGCCATCTCTCCAGCCCGGAAACCTTTAAACTGTTGTTTCGAATCCTGAGCTGGGCATGTAGGTTTGTGCACCCATGTTGTGCAATGCCACAGAGGTCAGAAGAGGGTGTGTCAGATTCCCATGGAATTGGAGTTAAAGATGGTTCTCAGCTGCCATGTGGGTGCTGGGGATTGAACCCCGGTACTCTGCAAGAGCAGTCAGCACTCTTAGCCACTAGGCCATCTCTCCAGGCCCCAACCTCAAATATTAACTACTGGTCTCAGGTAGAAAAGGTGCGGCTGTCTCTGGTTCATGTTATTCTGTCAGGCGTGACTCCATGAAATTGAATGTGATGTTCCCAGGAAGGTGCCACTGCCCTTTTCTGGAGAGTCACCCATAGTTTTTAGCAGATTTTGAGAGGATCAGGAATACCCTTGTCCCTTGTATCCAAAATAGCCAATGACAGAACTGCAAATGTAGGGAGTGTCGAAAAAGAACTTAAGAACAACACACAGGGCAGAGCATGGGCAAGGGGAGACAGGGCAAACAAAGGTCAGAAGTCCATGAGCAACTGACATAGCCTCATTAGAGTCAGCTCCAAGAAACTGGCTAGAAGGGACTACCACGATACTTGCCTTGCACCCTCTGGGACTGTCCTAGAGTGTCCATTAGTTAGCACATGAACAAAGCAAGGCCACAGTGGGTTCACAGTTAAGATGGGTGACAGAAAGGCCAAAGTTCATGGCTGTTACCAGCCCACCCAGGAGACTCTGGGCAGAGGCAGCCTGGGATGACTACCCTGGGTGTGCCACTGTGCATGCTGGAGCTGAGGTAGCAATACGCCACAAACTTCAGCTGGGACTATGCTGTCTCACTATAGCCTCTGCCTTGCTGGAACCTGTGGATGTGCCAGCTCGCATGCAGAGAGGAAGTCCGGCTGCAGATGAGAGTCAAGAGGGTAGTATAACTGACCTTAAACTTGGGGGTATCCTGAGTGACCCCAGCTCCAAACAACCATAGAGATTTGGTGGGAGTGGAGAAGAGGGAAAAGAAGAAGCCAGGGTGCCACAATAAGGAAGCTACGAGGGCTGGGGCTGTGTACCCTGAAAATGCAGCAGGGGCCGTGAGCCAGGAACTCGACAGCTTATAGACATTGGAAAGGGAGGGAAGTGGACTCTACCAGAGCCTCCATGAGGAAGAAGCCTGTCCACACATCTTACTACATATAGTAAGATCCCTGAAAGTGAGTCATCACAGAGAACAGACAAGAACACTTGTAAAAACCAACTTGCAAGGAAATACGTGCTGTACTCTGTCTCAACGGCCCACATCTGAACCTCCAAGTGCAATTTGGAGCAGAGGACAAATCCGTGTCCTGGCCTGATAAATCTGGGCTCTGCTCACATGTCCCTGGGTGCCTGGCTGGGGCGGTCCAAGACTGAGCTGGTCATGGGTCCCAGTAGATCTTAGCCTAGCAAAAACCCATCACACTCCCACTTCCAGAGTTGTAAGGTGATAATAAAGTTGTACTCCTGCAACCACAGGTCCTGGGGCCTTGCTTCCACTGGGCACCAAGGCTGGGAATTGAACTTGTAGGTTGGGTGTTAGGAAGGGGAAGAAGAGAGAGCATCCCAGGTTAGAGGCCTGCAAGTAGACATATCTGAAATGCAGGGTCTGGACGCTGCCTGCAGGTGTCTGTCACCCCTTAATGGGCAGTCCTATGAATCCCGCCTTCCTTAACGGTGCTAAGAAAAGCTACCAGGACTGGAGAGATGACTTACCGGTTAAGAGCACCGACTGCTCTTACAGAGGACCCGGGTTCAATCCCCAGCACCTACATGGCAGCTAAGAACCGTCTGGTTGTAAATCCAATTCCAGGAGAACTCCAGTTCCAGGGGAATCTGAGATCCTCTTCTGACCTCCGAAGCATTGCACAACATGGGTGCACAGACCTACATGCAGACAGTACACTCATACACATACAAAAATAAATAAAATTTAAAAAATATTTAAAAAGAAAAGCTACCAAATAGTCTTGGTTTCTCCAGAGAGACTCAGCATCAAGTACCTTAGTGGTATGAAGAATTTCTAGTAGGAAAGCAGTACCCAAGAGTTTACTGAAATGGGGCTGGTGAGATGGCCTAGCGGTTAAGAGTGCCGACTGCTCTTGCAGAGGACCCGGGTTCAATCCCTAGCACTCACATGACAACTGAGAACCATCTTTAACTCCAGTTCCAGGGGAATCTGACACCCTCTTCTGACCTCCACGGCATTGCATGACACGGGTGTACAGACCTACATGCACACACATTAAAAATAATAATAAATTTAAAAAAAGAGTTTACTGAAAACCCCTGAGACAAACATATGATTCTGGATAGTCAATTAGTCCTGTTCTTCCTAATTCTTTTTTTTGGGGGGGGGCATATGAGTCAAGATTTTTTTATTGATTGATGTTTTATGTATTTCATACATCTTTTTCATTTCAGTTCAGGCATATTCCCCTTTCCCTTCCCCTCCACCCTACCCCATCCCATTACAGATCATGCATTATGCCATAACTGTCCTGCATCTTTCTCTTGGACTTTTCTTATGCTTAGGAATTCACATTTTCCTCCATTAATTTCATATTATTCTAAAATATGATTACATACTCTCCACCCATATACAGTAATTACAGAGTCTGAAAATAATGGTGGGTGGATTCTAGAGCCCATTGAGAGATTCACATTGTAACAACATAGTTGCTTTTAGATAAACAGAAATATAACCATACTGTCCTTCAGCTTGCCTTTCATCTGGGGAATTTGGTGTTACCATCCACAAATGAGGGAAACCATTCTCTGTCTTTCTGGGACTGTGTTACTTTACTCAACATAATGGCTTCGAGCTCCATCCATTTACCTGCAAAGTTCATAATACCATCTTTCTTTACCACTGAATAGTAGTACTCCATTGTGTAGATGTATCACATTTTTGTCATCCACTCCTCTGTTGAGGGGCATTTGGGTTGGTTCTAGCACTTTGCTATTGTGAAGAGAACTGCAATAAACATGGATGTGCATGTATCTTTGTGATAGGATGAGTCTTTGGGGTATATACCCAGGAGTGGTATGACTGGGTCAGGTGGTAAGCTCATTCTGAATCTTTTTTTTTTTTTATTGATGCTTTGTGTATTTCATACATCATTTTCCAATTCAGTTCAGGCATATATCCCCTTCCCTTCCCCCCACCCCACCCCTACCCATCCCAGATTATGCATTCTGCTGTAACTTTTCTGCATCTTTCTCTGCTTTTTTGTTTTGTTTTCATTTTTTTTAACAATAAGTGATAATTTGTGAGTACAAGCATCCTTCATG